>JASVEL010007771.1:0-105652 GCA_032618575.1 Nicotiana noctiflora
TCATCCGGGCAAGGCTAATGTGGTTATGCACAAGCATTTTTCCATTAAAACTTGACTCCTTTAAAGATTTGTTGAGAAAATGACAAAACTTGTCATTTTTACGAGATACTTATTTAAGGCCCTTAAGAAAATATAATGGATGTTTCTAAAATTTAACCGTATCAAAATCAACTTCAGATTTGACTTGAAAAACATGTTTGAAGTGTCAAAGTGTCTAGAGCTGGTATATTGAGTGTGCAGTTCCAACTTCAGACATTTAGGTCTGAAGTTTGAAAACTTTAAGCAAAAGATTTGAAGTTGGGGGCAGAAATACAACCAACACTAATAGATTTAGTTGTTAGATCGATCGATTAGAACTTTTGAAGAAGAAATTAAAGCTATGAAATGAAAGTTGCTTATTGTGTGGTAGCAGTGGATTGTACAGTGAGGTTTTTGAATAATTACCGTAAAGAAAGTGGTAAACATTTACCAGCACCAGGTGTTTACACATATCACTTTATTAATTACAATTATCAGTATTCCAACAATAGTTAACTATCATATTCTTTGTACAAATAATATAAAAAATACTTAATAGTCTTGAAAATCTCTGCTATGCTCCTAATCCTAACTTAACATATGATATTTTCTTTTACACATTTTATGCCACCCTAAGCCATCATTGGCCAATAGCTATTTACAACAATCCAACATTAAATATTTTCTTCTGCAAGTTGTAATTATCATCAATTACAAAAATATTTTCAACTTTAAAAAGAATATATATATATATATATATATATATATATATATATATATATATATATATATATATATATATATATATATATAACTAATCAAATATTTATCTTTGTATATTCTTTAGTATAACAGATATGAAGAGTAACAGACGGATGTTTCATTCAGTTACAGTCCTTGACCAACTAAACTTCATATCAATTTTAACCATTTTATAGTTAATCTCTACTGAGTTGTTCATTGATAAATTCATTCTCAGAGAAGTATTTAATAAACGCAGGTAGGTTTTTACCTTCTGAAAGGATTACATTTAAGAAATGATGACGCAAATATTAAGAATTAAAGCACATTAGAATGGCAAAAGGGGTAAATATCAAAAGGAGGGGGATTATAATATACTCTATGGGCAGATTTATTATTTTTTAACAAAAAAAGAAGGGGGATTATAAGGCATAATATAAACATGGAACTACTTTCTTTTATTTATTTCAAAAATTAGTGAATTTGTCGCGCTTCGCGCAATTATTTTGTAATTTTTTTTTGTAGATTTATGAGATTAATGGGTCGAGATAGACGAAGAAAAACTATGAGAATAATTAGTCTCATCTGTAAAAAAATGTCAATGTCTATTGAAATCATACTAACAATAATGTAGGAAAGTAAACACCGACATAAAGTGTGTTGCCTATATTCTTATTTTTTTAAAATAAAAATATAGATGAAAATCAATTCATCATCCTACTTTATTATGACCATTCATACTTCTAAAATATTTCTAAATGTGTTTGGACGAGATTTGGTGACACACTCTCTGGAAGTCTTAATACAACTTTTTCTGGATATAAGTGAAAATAATAATAAAAAATGATTGAATACTTACCGAAATGATAAAGTTAAAACCTCTCGTCCTAACTCCTCACAAGCCTCCACCTATTCATAGTACACACCTGATTTTATTCTCCCATTTAATAGTCATGTTCTAATTAGTTATTTTCTATTGGTACAAAAAAGTTAGATTTCAATTTTATTTTTCTATTAATAGCTTATTTTAGTTTTTTCTCGTTCTAGGAGAAGATAAATTATAAAGAAAAATATTTTCTACTAATTTTAAAACTCCGTTAAATATTTTTAGAAACTTTAGAATCCTTATATAAGATTTTTTCTATTATAGTACATAAATATGGTTGTATCTTTCAAATAGCACTTTCGTTTTCTATATTTCTATAAGCATTTAAGTACATGATATTTGGTGCATTTAGTGTGTATCTTTATTTTTCTTTGGCTAATTTTTCGTAAAATTTGGAGAAGTTGCTTTCCAGTTTAACACTCTTCATGTATAGACATTTTGCTCCTATCAATTTTTTCCAATAATCACCTCCTTTATTTCATTTTAAAACCCACTAAGTAAACAATTTTGTGAATTAAAATTCATAAGTTAAAAGACCAGCGCCATCCCTGAATACAGTCACAACAAAAAATTTGTTGGATAAGTATACAAATAGTAGACTTTAACAAAATCGCGTTATCAATTATGACCATGAATAAGGTATAAGAGGTAAAAAAAATACATGATAATAACGTACTTTATATTCTCCATGCACCCAATACTAACCAAAAAGAAAGAGAATTAATAAAATTAAATTATAAAAATATAAAGCTAATTGACCATCATTTCATATAAAATTAAAATTGTAGACGATACTTTATTTTGATCAATCAAAACTTCAGCCAAAATATAATGATGCATCAATTACCATTCCGTATGATATACTTAGATGCCCTTCAAACTGCAATTGCTGCAAAAAATGCAAATTAATAAATGACTTAACAACATATATCCTTATAAGTAAAATAATTCAAACCCAACAATTACACATAGCATTAACAATCCGCAAAAAACAATAAACTAAATCAGTGAAATAAAAAAATAAAAAAAGGAGAAAGAAAATATCATAAACTTATGATGAACTAATTAAGAGCAATGATATTGTAATTTTCTGTAATTAAAGAAGGGAAAGGCTTCGAAATTTAAAATTACAATGTTTCCAAACTAAGATAAACGAAAAGTGGAAGAAATAAAATAACATAGATGAATAATAAAAATTAATTGTACAATTATCAACCTTTTCAAAAAAAAGGCTCAAGGATACAAGAAAGACACAATTTATCAACAATCGAGAAAGTAAGGAAGAAGAATGAAAAACAGTAGAAAATTAAGAAGGAATAGAGCGGGATCTTAGGAGAATAATTAAATAGTAGTGGTGAGGAAAGAAATAAATGGGTTCATTATGTTAATAACGGTTACATCTGAAGAGATGGGAGAAATAAAGGTGAAAAGTGATGATTTTTGGTTTGTTAATTAAGAAACGTAAAGAAGCAACTTCTGTTTTTTTTGTAAAAAAAAACAAAACTAAATAGATAGTGGAAAAAAAAGTCAAAAAAATGAGAAAATAGATAAATAGGATGCTTGGCTAAAAAGAGGTGCCAACTCATTTCCTATTGTCTCTACTTTATATATATATATATATATATATATATATATAATATATCTATTGTTTATTTGGCAAAATTACTTTTTGGTACGTACAATACGTCTTAAATATCTTTGTTTCTATTTAAAAAGGAAAAAAGAAGAATGAAATGTGAAGGAATATCAAAAGTTCAGCAAACAATGATAAATTTCTTATTACAATTATGATGGTTTAGTACATACTTAGGTAACTAAATCTGGACCACTGAAATAAACATAAAATCCAAGTAAGAATTTGAGGAAATTGAGACACTAGAAAATGAAGGATAGTAAGATTCGTAATACACGCATGACACTGCCTACTAAGTTCCACAGTTCAAGCCGATGAAATACAAACACTTTCAAGACTGTCCAAGAAGCATCCTCAATAAAATATATATAAAAAAATTTATACTCAAATATGGAGCAATAAATGAAAAAAGGAAATACTTAGTTTTCACACTTATTGTTTTAGACGTAAAATTGTTGTTATGACAAAAAAGGTCATCACTTATTTTAAAATGAATTTTGCGTTTCGAAGCCTTAAAAATAAAATCTCTTTTAGCATCACTTCGATTTGCATGCGCAGTCCAGGCACGTAGCAAGAAAGCCTAAATATGAAAATATGCAAAAAATTATAAATTTTGACTATAAAATGAATTAATTTATCTTTGGTCAACATTTTGGTTAACCTAACACGGACACATGATTTGATGGTTCCGGAGGGTCCGCAGAAAACTAGAAGACTTGGGCGTATGCCCGGAATCGAATTTCAAGGTTCCCAAGCCCGAGAAATGAATTTTTAAAGAAACTTGTTTTCTGAAATTTTTTAAATGATTTCAAAATGAATTATGATTAGAACATGTTGGTATTGGGCCCATATTTTTGTTTTGCTGCTCGGTACAAGTCTTATATGTTATTTAAGACAATTCTGTGTAGTTTGGTAAGATACAAAATTCATTTGACGTGATTCGTACCTTAAATGCAAATTTGATGTATAAAGAAGTTTTGAGAAATTTCATTGATCTTGAGTTTTAATTCGATGTTCATGATGTTATTTTAGTGATCTGAGAGCATGAATAAGTCCGTAGGATATTTTTGAGGATGAATGTATATTTGATTTTGAGCCGCAGGGCTCGGGTGAGTTTTGGATAGGCTAGGGGTGCATTTTCAACTTAGAAAATTGCTGGTGTGTTTCAGACCTGCATGCTTCGTGTCTTGCAAATGCGAACTATCTATCGCAAATGCGACCCCCTCCTAAATCGTCTATCTTCGCAAATTCAACCTATGTGTCGCAAATGCGACATTGTTTTCACAAATGCGAAAGTCCAGCAATTGTGAAGGGTTCACAAATGTGAGCCGTGTTTCGCAATTTCCATAATAGCAGAGGTCGGGGTTCGCAATTGCAAATCCCAATTAGCCTTAAAAATACTAAATAAATTTGTTAAAATATGTAAATATTATCTTATCTATGTTTTAATATAAATATGGGAGTCCAATAAATGAATCACTAAAATTATAATTTTGGGAATAATTATTCGGCTTTTATGGATAAAATAGGGCAATATATTGATTTAATTTTTTTTTAAATTAAGGAAAAATAATAAAATGTTTGGACATACTTATACATGCATACATATGCTACTTTAAAACTGTTTTTCATATTAAAATATTTAGGAAAAATTGGGTATCAGCAACTGCCCTTCTTTACCCGGGAAGGATGAAAGAGTTGTCGGGTAAAGACATGATGACCAATTTTGACCGAATAAAATTGTTCAAGGAGACTTAGGCCGTGCTCTGGCTTCTCATCTGCCTACATAACCCTGATCTTATAGGAATCAAGCCACATGTAGTTCAGGATCCATCGACGGAATATACCGATGGAGACTTCTCAAGAACGAACGCGATATTCAGGACTGGGTGAATCGTTAAGGTCTGATAGAGCTCTGTGAGATCACTCCTGCAGAGATAGTCACTGCTCATCGGTTTACCTATAAATAAGCAATACAAGCATATATTGTGCGTAAATTTAAAAATGATGCAGATTTCCTTAGGACCATGAATGTTGTCTTCCAATGGTTAGGATGACGTCATTAGACCATGGTGTCCTGGGCCATGAAGCTTATAATAATAAAAGATTCTCAGGCCATGAAATGATGCTCTCCGGCTATCAGAATGATTCCTCCGAACCATGATGCCTTTGAATAATGATATGCAAAAGATTAAAGAGATCCTCGGGACATGGCATGGAGTTCTTGGACTATAGAAATGGTGCCTCTGAATAGTAAAGCCCTCGGATAATTTGGCGATTTTTCAGCACATGAGATGCAATATTTGGCAATCTTTCGGCCCATGAGATGCAATGAAGTGCTGATCTTTCTGCCATGCAGATGTAAAATAAGATGGCCATCTTTCAGCCATGCAGATGTAAATAAGGTAGCTATCTTTCAGCCATGCAGATGCAGATGGAGACAGTGTTTAGTCTCGGAAGGCAGAACGGTAGCCTTATGTAATGTAGAAAAATGCTGATAGAGATAGTGTTTAGTCTCAGAAGAAAGAATTGTAATCTTATGCAATGCAGAAAAATATAGATGGAGACGGTGTTTAGTCTCGGAAGGCAGAATGGTAGCCTTATGCAGTACAGAAATACAGATGGAGTCAATGTTTAGTCTTGGAAGGTCGAATAATAGCCTTATACAATGCAGAAAAATGCAAATGGAGACAACGTTTAGTCTCGGAAGGTAGAATGGTAGCCTTATGCTGTACAAAAAAGAAATGAAATGGAAAATGGTAATAGAATTTTCTTAGTTGATAGCAGGTTGCGATATTGTGACTGCTGGGGACATTGTGAAGTAGGGAATATCACCATCGTGCATGAATAGCAAATGCATGTAAGTGCAGCAATTCTGAGAGTTGTGTTCCTAAATAATAATTGTCTCGTGAGTGTACAATATGTCAGATGCTTTCGCAATCAAAGTGTCTACATCCAAAGAAAAATCATGACTTTTGTATAGGGGGAGGTTAGTTCGGATCCCCGCCGGCTATGCTTGACCTGCTCCGCTTTGATCTGGTGATACTGTGCACATTATTGGGGTAGCATTGCTAAATGAAGAAATTTTAGTGATAAATATGCATGAATTTGTAAAAAAAAAGATATGACATAAGTATACAATTAAGAAACAACGTTTAGATGAACCAATGACTATGACGTGGCTCAAGACATTGCGTCCTCTATCGCTACGGAATTTTGAGGGTCCTCCTCAAAATTCTACCCCAGTTTACTAGGCTGATGCTTCTGACTGTTGCTGGCGATGATTAGCTGAAATTACTTCAAAATTTTGAGTGTCCTCCTCAACATTCTGCCTCAATTTCCTATTTCGGGGGAAAATGATTTTTTATTGAACTGTGACCAAACCCATAGGGCTGCATACGTATCCCCTCTTAAACGAGAATCCGTTCAAACATAGTTTAATTTACATCATATAGGAAAGCATAAAGATTACATATAGTAGCGCTTGACTGCATTTGAGATGATTGGTTTTCGTCAAACTTCTTCGTCCATTTCGCCAAGTATAAGGGCTCTTCCTGTCAAAACCCGATGAAACATGTATGGACCCTGCTCGTTGGGGGAAAACTTCCTTTTGGCTTCATCTTGATGCGAGAATTTTTTTTAACACCAACTGCCCTGGCGTGAACAGTCTTGGCTTTACTCTTTTGTTGAAGGCTCTGGATATTCTGTTATGATAAAGTTGGCCATGGAAAACTGCATTCATTCTTTTTCCAACTTTAAGATCCAGCTGCTCGTAATGACTCTTTACCCATTCTGCATCATCGAGCTCAGCTTCCTATATAATTCTTAAGGAAGGAATTTCTACTTCGGCGGGAATGACGGCTTCCGTACCATAAACCAGCATATAAGGGGTTACCCAAGTTGATGTGCGATCTGTGGTACGATATCCCAATAGAGAAAATTGTAACTTCTCGTGCCATTTCTTATGCCTCTCTATCATTTTCCTCAATATCTTCTTGATGTTCTTATTATCGGCTTCTACAGCTCCAATTATTAGAGGCTTGTAGGTTGTAGAATTCTTGTATCTAATCTTAAAGGTTTCACACATGGCTCTCATCAAATCGCTATTGAGGTTGGAACCGTTATCAATGATGATTGATTTTGGAATCCTGAATCGCCAACAATACTGTCGCGGACAAAGTCTGACATGACTTTCTTAGTTACTGCTCTGTAAGATGCTGCTTCGACCTATTTGGTGAAGTAGTCGATTACTAAGCGGCAAGCTTGATTGGTCCAATGACACCCATTCCCCAGGCGGTAAAAGGCCATTTTGAGGTACCTTTATTATGTCTGCATGTATTTGACAGCATTGGCATTTTCGGACATACGAGATGTAGTCCGTCTCCATAGTCATCCAAAAGTAACCAGCCCGGAGTATCTTCTTAGCTAAGACAAAACCATTCATATGTGGACCACTGGTTCTAGCGTGGACTTCCTTTAGTAGCTTGGATTCTTCCCTATTGTCGACACACCTGAATAATCCCAAATCAGGAGTCCTCCTATACATGAATCCTCCACTGTGAAAGAAATTGTTGGACATCTTCCGAAGTGTGCATTTCTGAGTATGATTGGCAAGCTCTGGGTATTCTCTTTTTGTTAGATATTCTTTGATATCCTAAAACCAAGGTTTTCCATCTTCTTCTTCTCCAACATGGGCACAATAAGTTGGCTGATCGTGGATCTTTACTGGAATGAGATCAATGAAGTTTTTGTCTGGATGTTGTATCATGGATGACAGGGTAGCCAATGCATCGATGAATTCATTTTGGATTCTGGGACCATGTTGAAATTCTGTCTTTGTGTACCTTTTTCTCAATTCGTGTACATGATGCAGATATGGGAGTATCTTAGAGTTCTTGGTTGCCCATTCTTCTTGGACCTGATGTATGAGTACGTCTGAATCTCCAATTACTAAAAGCTCATGTATTTTTATGTCAATGGCAATCTTGAGCCCCAGGATGCGGGATTCGTATTCCACCATATTGTTGGTGCGTGGGAACATGAGCTTAGCTGACACCTGATAATGTTGATCGGTTTCTGACAGTAGGATTGCTTCTGTGCCAACTCTTTTGAAATTTGCTGCTCCATCGAAAATCATCCTCCAACTATCGTGGGATTCAAAAATGTTTTCTCCTACAAAGGATACCTCATTTTCAAGAAATATGTCTTCGTGGTTCGTATTCTCCATCTATATGATTTTTGGCTAGGTTATCTACTAGTGCACGTCCTTTGATTGCCTTCTAAGTCACGTAGACAATGTCAAATTCACTCAATAGGATTTGCCACTTGGCTAGCTTGCCAGTGGGCATGGGCTTCTAAAAGATATGCTTTAGAGGATCCATCCTTGACATGAGGTATGTAGTATAGGCATAGAGGTAGTGCCTCAAATTCTAGGCCACCCCAGTCAGGGCGCAACAGGTATGCTCTAACGGAGAATACCAGGCCTCGTATAGAGTAAAATTCTTGATTACATAGTAAATGGTTTTCTCATTCCTCCCCATTTCATCATGCTACCCCAGGACGCAACCAAAGGCACCATCTAATACTGCAATGTAGAGAAATAAAGGTCTACCTGGCTCGGGCGGGACTAAGACTGGTGGTGTTATTAGGTATTCCTTGATTCTATTGAAAGCTTTTTGGCAGTCATTAGTCCATTCTGTGGCGGCATCCTTATTCAACATCTTGAAGATTAGCTCACAAATGACCGTGGACGGTGCTATGAACTGACTGATATAGTTAACTCTTCCGAGGAAAATCATCACGTCCTTCTTGTTCTTTGTCGGTGGAAGTTCCTGAATGGACTTGACCTTTGATGGATCCAATTCTGTTATCGGCGAATCACGATAAACCCAAGCAATTTTCTAAGAGGAACCCCAAATGCACACTTTGCGAGATTTAGTTTCAAGTTGTACCTTCGCAATCTATTGAAAAACTTCATCAAATCTTCTATGTGATCAGTGGCATTCTTGGACTTGATGATAACATCATCTACGTACACCTCTATCTCCTTCTGTATCATATTGTGAAAAATGATAGTCATGGCCCTCATGTAGGTGGTCCCAGCATTCTTAAGGCTAAATGGCATCATCATATAACAGTACATTCCCCACGGTGTAATGAAAGCAATTTTTTAGTATCTTCTTCATCCATCCGAATCTGATGGTAAGGAGCAAAACAATCCACGAACGATTGCAGTTGGTGCTGGCACAATTGTCAATCAGAATGTGTATATTTGGTAAAGGAAATTCGTCTTCCGGACTGGCCCGATTGAGATCCCAGTAGTCGACACAGACACTAGCCTTCCCGTCCTTCTTTGGTACTGGCACGATACTGGTTAACCATGTCGGGTATTCCACTACCCCGAAAACCTTGCCTTTGACCTACTTGGTGATTTCTTCCTTGATTTTCAAACTTATATTTGGCTTGAACTTCCTAAGCTTCTGCTTTACCGGCATACATGTCGGATCAGTTGGCAGCTTTTGAGCCATAATAGATGTGCTTAGGCCCGTCATGTTGTCATACGGCCAGGCGAATTTGTCTTCATATTCTCTTAGCAATCTGTATATTCCTTATTTTGGAATGACGATAAGCGAACACTGATTCGTGTTTCCTTGACATTCTCTTTATCCCCTAGATTTATAATTTCCATCTCATCCCGGTTAGACTTTGGTCTGTTTTCAAAATTCTCAACTACCTTAATAATCTCCTCTGGTGTGTCATCTTCCTTTGAATCTATATATGTTTCTTGGGTTATCTTTTTGCATGTCACAGTCATCGATTCATCATGATAAGTAATAAAAATGTTGTATAAGTAAAGTAATGAGAGAAAATAATAAGAGTTTTTATTTATAAGGAAAAGCAAAATGCTTTGATAAATTCCATAACGGTTTTGAACATTGAAGATCTTATTGCAGAAATATTAAATGTGAAAGAAAAAAACTAGTAAAAATAAAAGATAGTGCATGATGCTTGTTCAGTCTTGCAACCCCGAGGCTCGTCGGCCACTAATGGTTCTGATGGTCCAGTTATAGAGGCGTGCTCCTTTGCATATAGTATGTATAGAAGAGCCTTCCTTTCCCAGCTCCTCGAAAAAAATGCAACATCCATATCATCGTCTTCTAAGAACAAACTCTTTGCCGCTGTCAGTGCTTCCTCTTCCTCTGACCTATAGATAACACCGACCGGTTGGAAAGTCTATTCCAAGCATGGTATTTGCTGTTCCAGCGGATAGTAAGGGTTGTACCATAGTGGCGACCAGTTGTTTAATTCTTCCAAGGTATACTTATATCCCAAACCAAAAATGGTTCCATGTTTCTTGAGTTTTATAGGCTTAGTGATTCCTTGGAGGTTCCTGCCAAGCCCCTTGCCCGATTCGTACCCACTCCAATTCAATATGCTATCGATTTTGTTGTCCCGTCATTTGTCTTTGTCAATGACATTGACTCGCTCGATATGGTGATATGTCTCCCCACCTATCTTTCTTCTGCCTCTGATTGATGGGATGGTCTGGTTAGTGTATATAGGATTGCAACCATCGCCTTGAATGATCACCTCCTTCCTGGTGATTCCATTCAAACTTCACTACCTGATGTAGTGTTTATGCTAGGCCCCATCAGCATGAATCCAGGGTCGTCCCAATACCAGATTGTAAGATACCAGCACATATGTTACTTGAAAATCGACATCGAACCAAGTAGGCCCCATTTGCAAACACACACTAATTTTCCCAATTGTGGATCTTTGGTAGCCATGGAAAGCTTTTACATTGATGGCCCCTTCCTTGATCTTGTGCAGTCCCTTACCCAACATCCTTAGTGTTACCAACAGACAAATGTTGAGGCTGGACCGTCTATTAATCAAGATTCTGGTGATAAAATAGTCTTCGAATTGTACCGTGATGTGCAATGCCTTATTGTGACTCAACCTTTCTTGTGGCACCTCATCTTTATCATAAGTGATCTTGTGACTTTCCAATACCTATCCTACCATGTTATCCATCTCTATGTTGGTGATGTTGTTTGGCACATATGCTTCACTCAGCACCCATAATAGGGTATTCTTGTGTGTATCAGAATTTTGTAGCAAAGCAAGGATAGAAATTTACACCAGCGTTTTGTTCAGCTGATCAATGACTGAGTATTCCTTGGCCTATATCTTTCTCCATAGATCACCTAGCTCGGTCTCGGTAATGGTTGGCCGACTAGAGGCCTTCTTTATCGACTCAGCCAGATGTTCCGAGTTATAAACTCTACCAATTCTCATCATTCACTATGCCACAATAGCTTCTCCGAAGATAACCTAGCCTTTCCTTCTTGCCTCGGCTGTGTAGTCCCATGGTATAGCCTTTGTAGGGAATGGTGTCATGGATTACATCACCACTGGAATTGGCGTGGCTATCTTCACTCTGAAAGGATTATGCACCTTGTGCAATAAAATTGCATCTTTGAATGGTGTAGGTGCTTTTGGTGGAGACACGAATTCGACCTCAATTGGCATTGGCGTCTTAGCAGATGATGATGCTTCAAACTCAAGTGGTATGGACATATTCATACAACCAGCAGCTTTGAGTCTTTCATACAGCTTTTAGCGTGCAGGAAGGGATTGATAGTGAGATGGTTGAGTATTGTAGGCTTGGTAAATCTGTGCAGGTTAGGAATATTTGGGTGAAGTAGGCTGATATGTGAGAGGTGATTGATAAACGGGTGGTAAAGTTTTGTAAGAGGGTGAGGTTTCTTGGTAGTTTCGAGTAAGCTGATATGGGAGTGGAGGCATTAGGCTGGCTTGGTATTTGATGGGAGGTTTGGTTCTATGTGCCACCATTACAGCTCCTGCGTCCCTTTTCATAGACACACCACCTGACTGTAACGCCTTATTTGTAGCTTGGAAGGCCTCAAAGTTCGTAACCATACCGCTTTTGATGCCCTCTTCGATCCTTTCTCCCAGCTTGATGATGTCAGAAAATTTGTGGCCCTCAATCATCATCAGCCGTTCATAATATTGTGGGTCTTGATATCGGACAAAGAATTTGTTCATTTGTTCTTCTTCCAAGGCAGGTCTAAACTTAGCAGCTTCGGACCTTCAACGAGTAGCATACTCATGGAATGTTTTTGTGGGCTTCTTCTTTAGATTTTGAATATAAAACACATCTGGCGTATTCTGTGTGATGAACTTGAATCTGTGCATAATGTCGGACACCATGCTTACCCAGATCGACCACTTCTTTAGATCTTGGCAAATGTACCAAGACAAAGCATCTCCTTTCAAGCTTCTCATGAAAAGCTTCATGCGGATTTTCTTGTCTCTTCCTACTCCAACCAACTTGTCATAGTACGTTCTCAAATGGACTCTTGGGTCATCTATACTATCAAACATCTCGAATTGTGGAGGTTTCTACCACTTGGGTAGTTCGATATCGGGTGTATGCAAAGATATTCGTAGTTCAGCCCCTCAATTCCCTTACTACCTTCAACGCCTTGAATTCGGCTAGTCAATTTCTTAAGTTCTTCGGCCAGGTTTTTGATGAGCAAGTCTTTATCATCAGACTCTGGTGTGCTTGAGATGGGCTGGGTAGAGTGTGGAATATTCTCCACGTAGATGGGGGTATTATGTTGGGTGTGGCAGTGGTCATTTGTGGGGTTTTGAGGTTCTTGCATGAGCAGTCGGGTATTATTTGAAGTATGGCTGGTGTTGCAGTGGTGGTTAGGAGCGGGATGGTTATGTTGCTTTGGGATGTTCTGTGGAGGTGTAGGGTTCTGAGCATTTAGGAAACTTATATCTGGAGTAGTGAGGGAAAATTAAATATTTTCTAAATTCCGAACCTGATCAAGTTCTTCTTGGAATTTCAACCGCTTTTGTTCGAGCTGGGATGCATTTTCTTTAGAAACCTGAGTAACATGACCATGATTTACCTCTACTCGTTTATTTGAGTTTTCTTTTCTGACATTGTTTAGATCTTTCATCTTCCCTTTCTTCTTGTTTTTGATAGGACTGAGAGGAAGAGTGGATGGAGGGCCCCTGCATCTCGTGGAATAACATGATGTTTCCAGAGAGCATGAACTAACCTTTAGGGAGGGGAAATAATAAACAAAAGTAAAAACAAAAATGCAATAAGCTAGTGAGGATCATGAAAAAAAATATATTGCAATATTTAAACACATAGTGTAAAATGTAACCGTGTTCTAATTTGGGAATCTCGTTGTGCCCGAGGTAGGTCTAGCAACAAGTTGATTTGGAGAACGTGGAATGCTAAATGCCTCATTTTATTTATAAAAGATAAACGAATCCCAAATCGACACTAAATAACAGAAAAAAATAAAGTTACAAGTGGCCATTGGCATTATTACATTTCATAAAAGAAGAAAAACTCCTATCTATTTAGTCCCTGGAGAACCTTACCCAGATTTGACATCCATGGCTCCAACAAAAAGCTTTCCCAATTTGCGAAGTCCCAACAATAGGTAGGAACTCACTAGGTGCCCATCTTCATTCCCCTCAGCATTCTGACAGTCTTCAACCCTTTTAAGAAACCATCTTTCCTGCTCCAATATGCCTCGTTCCAAGAATCCTAGTGGCTTGTTGGCACTGACAGCCATATCCTTCCATTCATCAATTAGCTTTTGATTGGATTCTTATATCTCATGGTGCTCGCTTACACATTCTCGGATACTCTTGCGTAGTTGATTATATTTGACCAGTGCCTCGGCCTTTTCATCTATGATTCTGTGACCTCGAAGAAACCCAGGGTTGACTTAGGCCATTATGATTATCCTTCGACAAGCCGGAATAGTGTGGAGTACAACCAGCATGGTATCTACCTTGTTCGATGGTATTTCCCATGATGATCTTGCGGTGCCACATATGCTGAGCTTGGCACTTTTAGGGGCTATTATCATCTTGGAAGTTATCTTGGAAGTGAATCATCTTGTCAACCCTGCGTACAACATGCTTTCTACCAGCTTGCCTCATAACTCGGAGAGCGACGTAAGGATACGTTCCTCTCGGACCGATCAATATCAGGAAAGGGGCGTCTTGGGATCAGGCCATGAATTCTCGGTCAGAAACCATTCGAACATCCATTGTACATGCTCCTCGATCAAAGTATCAAATAGCTCAAACTATCCTTTGGCATCCCCTGGCTGAGCAAATATATCAGGGATATAATTCATTTGCTTTGGGTGATGGAAAGCGATATGATAGTCCCAGTCCCTTCGTTGAATCTCTTGTCGATATTTACCCTTTAATAGAGGCTCTATGAGCCTTAGTTGAAGTAGAAAATTGCAACCTTCAAAGTGACCAGCTCCCCGTTGACACTTTTCTAGGGCTCGGTATATTTTTGCGATGATCATGAGCACAATGTTGAATGGTTTCCCTCCAATTTCTTCCATTAAGGTTTTAGTGACCATGGCTAGTCGGGTGTGGATTCTTGCTTTATTCATTGGAAATGAAATCGACCCCAGAAAATAGAACATGAATACAAAGACCCTTCGATGAATGTGCCGTAATGAGGTGATGACAAACTCGTTAGGATAGGTATGGTAAGATTTGTTGTGGTCGTACCTCTTGTACAAATAATCAAAAAGGATATAGGAGTCCTTCAAACATGTCAGTTCTGCATCCTTCTTAAGACCTATCATTTTGAGGAAACCCTTGCCTTTGCGGTTCTCAAACATTAAAAGCCCCAGAGTTTCCCATGGTATACCGGTCAATCCTCCCATTTCTTCTAGCAAGACTGTTATCTCAATGTCACCAAACAGAAACAGACCTTTCACAATCCCAAAATAGAGTAGCAGCTTCTATGATTTGGATTTGAATAAGGGAAGGTAGATTCCATAAGTATTTTTGAATAAGAGCCATGTCACGGGAATGAAGATCTTTCCACCAGCTTAGCAGTCTCGAGTGCATGTTCGTAACCATGCCAAATCTGTGGATTTCGTGCCCCATTATCTGCAAGGCACTGCAAGGCAGAAGGGTTAGACCCTACCCCCAACGGACTCAACTATTTAACATCCATAATTGCCACAAAAGCATCTAGTTCTCTAAATAAATGCACAGAACATATGACGTTCATTTGGGTTTTAAGGAAACCCTGTGGACTTTGGACAAGGCTATCTTAAAGAGTCATTATGCGGACAACATAATTGAGTTGGCTAGGTTTGACTATGATGCATGCACAGTTAAACAGAGTGATGTTTCTATAGAGTTTTAGACTGGTACCCTTGAGCGGACAACTCAAGGGGGAATCTGAACTGTCGACGGCACCGCTGATCCACTAGTTTTATCGCAAATATGCCTTTCTGAATTTAGGGGGTAATGATATAGGAAGAGCACAACAACTCATTATAAGCGTTGCTATGGTATTTATTTGGAACGGGTGGAATATGATGTCGAGCATAAATATACAATAATTAAAGACATGTTGTCACCTATTTTCACGTTAAGAAAGCAGTAAATACAAACGTTTTTCATAAATTAAAGCAGTAGTAAAGGAAAGCAAAAAGGAAAGAAACAAAAGACAAGTCAGTTTTGTAGTTGAAAAAAAAATTGAATGTTTAAAAGAACTAAACAAATAATTGCGCGTAAAGAAGCATAAATTCACAATAAGAGCCTGAATGGGTAAAATCCTAAAAATCCCCAACAGAGTCACCATGCTCCCGTGCCCTCTTTACTCATGAAATCGGGTTAATGACATTTAGAGGACAACTCGTTGCTTTTTGGAACTGTGTTTGCAATTGAAGAGTCGCCACCTAATGAATATGGTGCATTAGGACACCAAAAGAGTTCGATTTGAATAACCAGAGATAGGGTAAGGGATTTAAATTATTCTAATGGGAAGGGTTAGGCACCCCTCAGAGTCCACTAGCGTGGTTCCCGACAAAGAAATTATTGTGAATTGATGTGCATTTAGCATATAGGCATAAAAGGCTAAATTAAGAGGGGATTTCAACACATAATTGTAACGACCCGGCCCGTCGTTACAGGAATTACCACCCCGTTACCTTGCATTTTCATATATTATGCTTTTAAAACAGTATTAGAATATATCGGGTGAGTTAGAGGTGATTTGGATTGAAAATGAAACAAATAGCATGTTTGAGGAAAGCTTGAATATGAAAAGTCAACCAAGAGTTGACTATTGAGTTAGAGTGCTCGGAATCGGATTCTAAGGATTCGACTAGTTCCGGGGGATCATTTATGACTTAGGAGAACAATCGGAATTGAATTCGGAGGTCCGGTGTAGTTTTAAGCTTGAATTGGCGAATGTTGAATTTTGGCGAAAACCGGATGGTAGGTGATATTTTGATTCGGGGGTCGGAATGGAATTCCGACAATTTCTGTAGCTTCGTTATGTGATTTTGGATATGTCTGCAAATTTTCGGGTCATTCGGACATCGTTTGATCGGGTTTTGGATTGAATGTTAGTTTTGAAAGTTTTGAAGAAACTTAGGCTTGAATCCGTGGTTAATTGGTGATTTTGATGTTTAGTATGGTGTTTTTATGATTGGAACAAGTCCGTATCATGTTTTGGAGTATGTTGGTGGTTTTCGTTGGGGTCCCGGGGGCCTCGGGATGGATTCGGACCATCAACCGGGCATTTAGAACTTGGAAAAATTCTGCAGAAAACTGCAGGTTCTGCCCAGGTCCTTAAGCCTTCGCGTTCGCGTGACCAGTGTCGCGTTCGCGAAGGCCAAGGCTTTTTATGCATCGCGTTCGCGGGTGAAGGAGTCGCGTTCGCGTAGGTCTGGGGTGTTAAGCATCGTGAACGCGTTGCTTGGGTCGCGTTCGCGTAGAGTCGTGATGTTGTGCTTCGCGTTCGCGGGAGGCCCATCGCGAACGCGTAGAAGAAATCCGGGTGGCTGGAGTTTGAACATCGCGAACGCGTGTGGTGCGTCGCGTCCGCGAAGGGTTGCAGGTTTTGAGCATCGCGAACGCGTGGCCAGCGTCGCGTTCGCGAAGGGTAAGGCAAGGCTGTTCATCGCGAACGCGTAGAGGGTCACGCGAATGCGATGAACAATGGTATCTGGCAGTGAATAAAAATCCAGAAGCAGAGAGTTACGGGTTTACAACCCAAAAAACACACATTTGAGCCCTAGAGAGAAGAAAACTCGAGGAAATCACTGAGAAGTCATCGGGTATCGTCGGAGGTAAGATTCTTGACTCAAAAACATCAATTTATGGTAGTATTAACATCAATCTTCATGAAATTGGGTTGAAATCTTGAAGAAATGTGGCCCAAGTATTAAAAACGGGATTTTTGGATTTGGAGGGTCATTTGAACTCCGATTTCGATAAATTTTATATGCACGGACTCGTGGCGAGATAAGGATCGCATTGGTACTAATTTCGGAATTTTCCGAGCAGTGGGGCCCGGGGTCGGGTTTTACCAACTTAGTGTAATTTTGCGAATTTCATATAAATTGAAGTGGGTTATGATTCTTTGACCCGTAATTGATATAATTATTGTCATTTGACTAGATTCGACACACGAGGCATCGCAATTCAAAGGAAAAGGCATCGCGGACGATTCGACGACCGGCTAAAGGTGAGTAGTTTGTGTATATTGTAGCTTGAGGGTTCGAAACCCCGGCTTAGCACATTGTGACGCTAATAGGGCGTGGCTCGCACACCGTGGCAGGTGCGGGATTGATTGTGATTGGGGATTGAGACTTGGTCCATCCCAGGATATGAATAATATGTGTTAGTGTTGGAAATACACGGTATTTGCTATATTGTGGGTTGTAAGCCTTGTTTGGGGCCTTGTGCCGATCTGTAGCGTCCTTAGAGGACAGTATTTATGTGATAGCTATAATTGCTTAAATCACTGATCTCAGTCCTGGAAATTGTAATCACACTTTTGAAATGCTAAGTCACCGGCTTTTGCAAAATTAATAAAGTTAAAGTATTTTTCATAAATTATGAATTGAGAACTGGAAATAAGGAAAAATGAGTTGTTTTGTGACTTAATTGTTTATTGTGGATTGAGTGTGGGATCGGATCGCACGCCGCAATAGTTGATATGAGGGTCGGGCCGCACGCCGCGGCGGTATTGCTCTTGGGCGGTAGGAGCCCCTCCGGAGTCTGTACACACCCCCAGTGAGCGCCGTCGACGTTAAACTGGATCGGGCTACACGCCGTAGCAGTTATGTGCATTGCATTGCATTTGTATTTGTTGGATTACTTTGTGGTAGTTGTATGGAATTATTGTTGCTAGTTCGTAGGAGATTCGGACTGTAGTGTAGCTTCATTTTGTGGTATTTTGTGGATTTCTTACTGTCAGCTACATGTATATATTTGTTACTCACTGAGTACTTAGTACTCACCCCTACTTCCTGCACCTTTTGTGTGCAGACTCAGGTACACAGGAGCAGTAGACGGACATCTCCAGCGTTTACATTGTCACATCGAGTTGCTGAGGTAGCTGCCTACGTTCGCAGAGCCTAGCTTCTCCTCTCATTCCAGTTGTTCGTTTATATTTTGTATTCGGACTTGAGTACTTCTATATCGTACTCTCTATTTCCTGTTGGTTTTGTTAGAGGCTCTAGACTTGTGACTCCGGATCTTTGGGAGTGTCGGTACTTTCGTTCAGTATTAATATTATTGGAGTTCTTAAACTCATATATTCTTTTTTGGCTGTCCATTTGGGGACTGGTATTGTGTTATAATTAAATCGTTTTGTTTGGCTGGCCTAGCTTGATTGTTGGGCGCCATCACGACTGGATTTGGGTCGTGACAAGTTGGTATCAGAGCTCTAGGTTATTAGGACTCGCGAGTCATGAGCCGGTTTAGTAGGCTTTCGCAGATCGGTACGTAGACGTCCGTATCTATCTTCGAAGGGCTACCGAAACTTTAGGAAAAACCTCATTTTCTTGAATTCATATCGTGCGATTTGTGTTATCATGAAATTAAATCTTTCCATATTCTCTTCTCTCGGCAGATGGCGAGAACACGAGCTAACGGACGTGGCGGATGACCACCATTGGCACCCGAGAGGCCGTGGTCGTGGTAGAGGTAGAGGCGACGGCACCAGCACTGGCCGACCCACCGGTGGCCCGGACTCGGGACCGGATTCCGGCGGCGGACGCTCCGGCAGCTCAGGTTCAGGCACCGGCGGTGCCTATTGTGATACGGGTCTTCGAGAGACCTTGGCTCGGATATTGTCGGTGTGCACGGGATTGGCACGGGTAGTTGTCGCTACTCGCTCGCGGTATCATCTTCACGAGCGAGGGGGAGGGAATCGGACCCCGTGGCTCGGACACCCGAGCCGGTGGCCCGGTTGCGCCCGTTGCACCGGCTCCTACATATGTGGTTCCGGTTATGCCCGACGATGAGCAGGGTCGTTTGAGAGATTTGAGAGGCTACGGCCTCCGACATTTAGTGGAGCCGAGGGCGAGGATGCCCAGGGTTTTCTTGACAGATGTCAGCGTATGCTTCGCACCGCGGGTATTCTAGAGTCCGGCGGTGTTTCATTCACTACTTTCCAGTTCACAGGTGCAGCTTTCCGGTGGTGGGAGGATTTCGAGAGGCGTAGGCCCGCTGGGGCAGTGCCCCTCACTTGGCAGCAGTTCTCCATGGTATTTTTGGAGAAGTACGTGCCTCGGTCTCGGAGAGAGGAGCTGCGACGTCAGTTCGAGTGGTTGAAGCAGGGAGAGATGACGGTTAATTAGTACGAGATGAGATTCACACAGTTAGCCGTCATGCCATGTGGATGGTTCCTACAGACAGAGAGAGGATTCGGAGATTTATCGATGGCCTTATTTATCCCATCCGTATATTGATAACCAGGGAGAGAGTTTCGGCAGTTACCTTTGAGGAGGTGGTTGATGCTGCCCGTCATATTGAGATAGATCTCCGCAGAGAGCGGGAGGAGAGAGAGGCTAAGAAGCCTCGTGGTTCTGGCAGTTTCAGTGGTGCTCCGTCTAGGGGCCAACCCCAGTATAGTAGGGGTCGTTCTTTCAGGTCTCATCAGTCCGGACGTGCAGAGTCCAGTGGGGTTTCATCAGATCGTGGTCGTCAGGGCCATCAGGGTTATCAGGGTCAGCAGAACCGTCAGCAGAGTCAGCCTGCACTGAGTGCTCTTCCAGCTCAGAGCTCTGCTCCTGTTTCCTCAGCACAGGGATCATCGGTAGCGAGGGGTCCTCAGGCGGCCCCTTCTTCCATCTTCGGGCCGTTGTTTTGAGTGCGGTGATTTGGGCCATATCCAGGAGAGAGTGTCCTCGGTGGCTTCGTAAGAGGTCACAGCGGAGGGATCAGCCTTCGTCTTCTACTCCTGTTTCTTCGGCGCCAGCACAGTCGGCTAGGACTGGTGGCCAGGTATCCAGAGGTCGCCCCAGAGGCGAGGATCGTACTGGTGGAGGCCAAGCTCGTTTCTATGCTCTTCCGGACAGGAAGGATGCTAGCGCTTCAGATGCGGTTATTTCAGGTATTATCTCAGTCTGCCACAGGGATGCTTCTGTCTTATTTGATCCCGGATCCACCTATTCTTATGTCTCTACTTACTTTGCACATTATTTGGGTATGACCCATGGTATCCTTGCTTTGCCCGTACATGTGTCCACCCCAGTGGGGGATACTGTTGTTGTGGATCAGGTATATCGATCCTGTATTGTTACTATTGGGGGTCTGGAGACCCGAGTTGATTTATTACTACTGGGTATGGTAGATTTCGATGTTATCCTAGGCATGGATTGGCTATCTCCTTATCATGCAATTCTGGACTGTCATGCCAAGACAGTCACGTTAGCTATTCCGGGTAATCCGCGGATCGAGTGGCGTGGCTTGACTGATTATGTGTCTGACAGGGTGATTTCTTATATAAAAGCTCAACGAATGATTGGCAAGGGTTGTTTGTCTTATTTGGCCTTCATTAGAAATGTTGAGGCTGAGACACCCGGTCTTGATTCGGTCCCCATTGTGAGGGAGTTTCCGGATGTATTCCCAGCAGACCTGCCAGGCATGCCGCCTGATAGAGATATTGATTTTGGTATTGATTTGGTGCCGGGCACTCAGCCCATTTCTATTCCTCCTTATCGTATGGCACCGGCAGAGTTAAAAGAATTGAAGGAACAACTTCAGGAACTCTTAGATAAGGGTTTCATTCGTCCGAGTGTGTCACCTTGGGGTGCGCCGGTGTTGTTCGTAAAGAAGAAAGATGGCACAATGAGAATGTGCATTGATTACAGGCAGCTGAACAAGGTAACAGTGAAGAATAAATACCCATTACCTCGTATTGAGGACCTATTTGATCAGCTACGGGGAGCTAGTGTATTTTCTAAGATTGATCTTCGATCGGGCTATCATCAATTGAAGATCAGGGACTCAGATATTATGAAGACAGCGTTCAGGACGCGATATGGGCACTACGAGTTCCTGGTGATGTCTTTCGGGTTGACTAATGCCCCAGCAGCATTCATGCACTTGATGAATAGTGTATTTCGGCCGTACCTTGATTCTTTTGTGATTGTGTTTATTGATGATATTCTGGTATACTCACGCAGCCAGGAGGAGCATGCACAGCATTTGAGAGTGGCATTGCAGAGGTTGAGGGAAGAGAAGCTTTATGCAAAATTCTCTAAGTGTGAGTTATGGCTTGATACTGTGGGTTTTCTGGGACATATAGTGTCCAGTGATGGTATTAGGGTTGATCCTCAGAAGGTCGAGGCAGTGCAGAATTGGCCCAGACCTTCCTCAGCTACAGAGATTCGTAGTTTTCTCGGTTTGGCAGGTTATTACCGTCGGTTTGTTCAGGATTTCTCATCTATTGCTTCACCGTTGACTAGGTTGACACAGAAGAATGCTCCGTTTGTGTGGTCCGATGAATGTGAGGAGAGCTTCCAGAAGCTCAAGGAGGATTTGACCACAGCTCCCGTACTTGTGTTGCCATCAGCCTCAAGGTCATATACGGTGTATTGTGATGCTTCCAGAGTTGGACTCGGTTGTGTGTTGATGCAGGAGGGTAGAGTTATTGCATATGCTTCTCGTCGGCTGAAGCCCCACGAGAAGAACTACCCTGTTCATGATTTGGAGTTAGCTGCTATTGTTCATGCCTTGAAGATTTGGAGGCATTATCTATATGGTGTATCTTGTGAGGTATATACAGACCACCGCAGCCTTCAGCATTTGTTTAAGCAAAAAGATCTAAATTTGAGGCAGCGGAGATGGCTTGAATTGCTTAAAGACTATGATATTACTATCTTGTACCATCCCGGGAAAGCCAATGTAGTGGCTGATGCATTGAGCCGGAAGGCTATTAGTATGGGCGGTTTGGCGTATATTCCAGTTGGGGAGAGACCCCTAGCAGTTGATGTTCAGGCGTTAGCTAATCAGATGGTAAGGCTGGATATTTCTGAGCCCGGTCGGGTGATGGCTTGTGTAGTAGCTCGTTCTTCTTTATATGATCGTATTCGAGAGCGCCAGTATGATGATCCACACTTACTTGTCCTTAAGGACAGAGTTCAGCATGATGATGCTAGAGATGTCACTATTGATAGTGAGGGTGTATTGCGGATGCAAGGCCGGATATGTGTGCCCAATGTTGATGGCCTTCGTGAGTTGATATTGGAAGAAGCCCATAGCTCGCGGTATTCTATTCACCCAGGAGCCGCGAAGATGTACCAGGATTTGAAGCAGCATTACTGGTGGAGAAAGATGAAGAAAGATATTGTGAGCCATGTGGCTCGGTGTCTAAACTGTCAGCAGGTCAAGTATGAGCATCAGAGACCTGGTGGTGTATTCCAGCGTATTGATATTCCGGAGTGGAAGTGGGAAAGGATAACTATGGACTTTGTTAGTGGACTCCCTCGGACAGCGAGGAAGTTTGATTCAGTTTGGGTGGTGGTGGATAGGTTGACTAAGTCAGCTCACTTCATCCCGGTGTGTACTACCTATACCTCGGAGCGGTTGGCAGAGATATTCATCCGTGAGATAGTGAGATTGCATGGAGTTCCTATTTCCATTATATCGGACAGAGGTACCCAGTTCACATCTCAATTCTGGAGGACATTTCAGCGAGAGTTGGGTTCACAGGTAGAGCTGAGCACGGCATTTCATCCACAGACGGATGGGCAGTCCGAGCGTACTATTCAGATATTGGAGGACATGTTGCGTGCTTGTGTCATTGATTTTGGTGGTTTATGGGCTGATTATTTGCCTTTGGCGGAGTTTGCTTACAATAATAGCTATCAGTCCAGCATTCAGATGGCACCGTATGAAGCTTTATATGGGAGGCGGTGTAGATCTCCAATCGGTTGGTTCGAGCCCGGCGAGGCTAGGTTGTTAGGGACGGAGTTAGTCCAAGATGCCTTAGATAAGGTGAAGGTGATTCAGGAGAGACTTCGCACAGCTCAGTCGCGTCAGAAGAGTTATGCGGACCGGAAGGTCCGAGATGTGTCTTATTCAGTAGGTGAAAAGGTGTTGCTGAAAGTTTCGCCTATGAAGGGTGTTATGAGGTTTGGAAAGAAAGGGAAATTGAGCCCAAGGTTTATTGGACCTTTTGAGGTGCTTAGGAAAGTTGGGGAGGTGGCTTATATGCTTGCTTTGCCACCCAGTTTGTCGGGAGTTCACCCGGTGTTCCATGTATCTATGCTCCGGAAGTATGTCGGAGACCCGTCTCATGTGTTGGACTTCGGCACGATACAGCTAGATGAGGATTTGACTTATGATGTGGAACCAGTAGCTATTTTGGGTCGACAGGTTCGTAAGCTGAGATCTAAGGATATAGCTTCAGTGAAAGTGCGGTGGAGAGGTCGTCCCGTGGAGGAAGCAACTTGGGAGACTGAGCAGGAGATGCAAAGCAGATATCCACACTTGTTTAATACTCCAGGTATGTTTCTTAACCCGCTCGCGGACGAGCGTTTGTTTAAGTTGGGGAGAATGTAACGACCCGGCCCGTCGTTACGGGAATTACCACCCCGTTACCTTGCATTTTCATATATTATGCTTTTAAAACAGTATTAGAATATATCGGGTGAGTTAGAGGTGATTTGGATTGAAAATGAAACAAATAGCATGTTTGAGGAAAGCTTGAATATGAAAAGTCAACCAAGAGTTGACTATTGAGTTAGAGTGCTCGGAATCGGATTCTAAGGATTCGACTAGTTCCGGGGGATCATTTATGACTTAGGAGAACAATCGGAATTGAATTCGGAGGTCCGGTGTAGTTTTAAGCTTGAATTGGCGAATGTTGAATTTTGGCGAAAACGGGATGGTAGGTGATATTTTGATCCGGGGGTCGGAATGGAATTCCGACAATTTCTGTAGCTTCGTTATGTGATTTTGGATATGTCCGCAAATTTTCAGGTCATTCGGACATCGTTTGATCGGGTTTTGGATTGAATGTTAGTTTTGAAAGTTTTGAAGAAACTTAGGCTTGAATCCGTGGTTAATTGGTGATTTTGATGTTTAGTATGGTGTTTTTATGATTGGAACAAGTCCGTATCATGTTTTGGAGTATGTTGGTGGTTTTCGTTGGGGTCCGGGGGCCTCGGGATGGATTCGGACCATCAACCGGGCAATTAGAACTTGGAAAAACTCTGCAGAAAACTGCAGGTTCTGCCCAGGTCCTTAAGCCTTCGCGTTCGCGTGACTGGTGTCGCGTTCGCGAAGGCCAAGGCTTTTTATGCATCGCGTTCGCGGGTGAAGGAGTCGCGTTCGCGTAGGTCTGGGGTGTTAAGCATCGCGAACGCGTTGCTTGGGTCGCGTTCGCGTAGAGTCGTGATGTTGTGCTTCGCGTTCGCGGGAGGCCCATCGCGAACGCGTAGAAGAAATCCGGGTGGCTGGAGTTTGAACATCGCGAACGCGTGTGGTGCGTCGCGTCCGCGAAGGGTTGCAGGTTTTGAGCATCGCGAACGCGTGGCCAGCGTCGCGTTCGCGAAGGGTAAGGCAAGGCTGTTCATCGCGAACGCGTAGAGGGTCACGCGAACGCGATGAACAATGGTATCTGGCAGTGAATAAAAATCCAGAAGCAGAGAGTTACGGGTTTACAACCCAAAAACACACATTTGAGCCCTAGAGAGAAGAAAACTCGAGGAAATCACTGAGAAGTCATCGGGTATCGTCGGAGGTAAGATTCTTGACTCAAAAACATCAATTTATGGTAGTATTAACATCAATCTTCATGAAATTGGGTTGAAATCTTGAAGAAATGTGGCCCAAGTATTAAAAACGGGATTTTTGGATTTGGAGGGTCATTTGAACTCCGATTTCGATAAATTTTATATGCACGGACTCGTGGCGAGATAAGGATCGCATTGGTACTAATTTCGGAATTTTCCGAGCAGTGGGGCCCGGGGTCGGGTTTTACCAACTTAGTGTAATTTTGCGAATTTCATATAAATTGAAGTGGGTTATGATTCTTTGACCCGTAATTGATATAATTATTGTCATTTGACTAGATTCGACACACGAGGCATCGCAATTCAAAGGAAAAGGCATCGCGGACGATTCGACGACCGGCTAAAGGTGAGTAGTTTGTGTATATTGTAGCTTGAGGGTTCGAAACCCCGGCTTAGCACATTGTGACGCTAATAGGGCGTGGCTCGCACACCGTGGCAGGTGCGGGATTGACTGTGATTGGGGATTTGAGACTTGGTCCATCCCAGGATATGAATAATATGTGTTAGTGTTGGAAATACACGGTATTTGCTATATTGTGGGCTGTAAGCCTTGTTTGGGGCCTTGTGCCGATCCTGTAGCGTCCTTAGAGGACAATATTTATGTGATAGCTATAATTGCTTAAATCACTGATCTCAGTCCTGGAAATTGTAATCACACTTTTGAAATGCTAAGTCATCGGCTTTTGCAAAATTAATAAAGTTAAAGTATTTTTCATAAATTATGAATTGAGAACTGGAAATAAGGAAAAATGAATTGTTTTGTGACTTAATTGTTTATTGTGGACTGAGTGTGGGATCGGACTGCACGCCGCAGTAGTTGATATGAGGGTCGGGCTGCACGCCGCAGCAGTATTGCGCTTGGGCTGTAGGAGCCCCTCCGGAGTCTGTACACACCCCAGTGAGCGCCGTCGACGTTAAATTGGATCGGGCTACACGCCGTAGCGGTTATGTGCATTGCATTGCATTTGTATTTGTTGAATTACTCTGTGGTAGTTGTATTGGATTGTTGTTGCTAGTTCGTAGGAGATTCGGACTGTAGTGTAGCTTCATTTTGTGGTATTTTGTGGATTTCTTACTGTCAGCTACATGTATATATTTGTTACTCACTGAGTACTTAGTACTCACCCCTACTCCCTGCACCTTTTGTGTGCAGACTCGGGTACACAGGAGCAGTAGACGGACATCTCCAGCGTTTACATTGTCACATCGAGTTGCTGAGGTAGCTGCCTACGTTCGCAGAGCCTAGCTTCTCCTCTCATTCCAGTTGTTCGTTTATATTTTGTATTCGGACTTGAGTACTTCTATATCGTACTCTCTATTTCCTGTTGGTTTTGTTAGAGGCTCTAGACTTGTGACTCCGGATCTTTGGGAGTGTCAGTACTTTCGTTCAGTATTAATATTATTGGAGTTCTTAAACTCATATATTCTTTTTGGGCTGTCCATTTGGGGACTGGTATTGTGTTATAATTAAATCGTTTTGTTTGGCTGGCCTAGCTTGATTGTTGGGCGCCATCACGACTGGATTTGGGTCGTGACAATAATGGTTTGGAAGTAAGCAAAGTTTGAAAGGAAAATTAGAAAGGCTAATTTTAAATAAGGAGTCAAAGTGCTGAAAGAAAAGAAATGATGAATTAATAAAGGGGGTCCTAGATTTATTAAAAATATGGATTATCCCACATAATGTACGGTAATAACTTCTCAATGAGGGGCTACACGTGACATTGTCGCGTGGTCATCATACCCATATCTACCCATCGAACCCCGTTACGGTATTTAAAGCACAGATTGGTATCGGTTACTTATTGCATGCTATTACCCGTCACACTCTTATCAGTCCCAGAGGCACTTAGGACTACTAATCTTAAAAAGGGAGGGATATTAGGCTTATTTGAAGTTTCAAAGGTAAAACTGTAAGGCGACATGCGAAACATATATTGCATATTTTGCGGAAAGCATACAAACAAGGCTCATACATACCTCCTTAAATAAAGAAAGCATATAATTAACATGACCTGCACATACTGTTTAGGTCTGACTAAAAATACCAAAGACGAGGGAAGTTAATTGTTGAGGTAGATTGGTTTATTACATAACTCATATAAGAAGCCCAAATCAGGCTTGCATGCATGTTGTAATGGTTAATAGAATTGGATTAAGATAATATTTATTACTCTAAGGCTTGCCTAAATGTTTAGACGGAATCTTGATATCTACTGATTTTAGAAGGTAATGAGATAGTAAAGCTTGAACTGAATTGTTTGAAAATTCATACTCATTAAAATTGTTATGTGAGGTAACTAATTTATCAAAAGAGATACAAAATGTAAATTAAAAAATAGTTGAAGGTTTTGCGGGTTATAGCATCTTCTATTACTGATTTTACATCTAACATTGACTGTGAATGAAAATAAATCAGAATTGCTCGAGGATCTGTATAGACATGATTTATATCCATTGCTAATTTTGAGACATGGTATCTACTTGCAGAAACCTTATAGAGATGGTATCTAAATGCAGATACTTGTTTTAAACGTTATAGAAATTGTATCTAGATGTGGTTTAAATAATGCAGAATTAAAATTTTCTTATAGGCATGGCTTCTAGGTTAAGTATGAATACATATAAATTAAAAACGCCCTATAGGCATGATTTTTAGGTAAAGTTTGAATATGCAAAAATTAAGGAAAAAACCCTAAGGTATGATTTCTAGGTGAAGTTTGAATATGCATAAATTAAAAAAAAAACCCTATAAGCATAATTTCTACACTTGCATTCATAGTTCCCAACTCGTTTCCCTAGCCAGCCCCAAATGTTTATTACAAGTTATTAGAAACCAGAATAATGAATTTCATCAAAAAGGTATAAACCAAAGTACAACCAAAGGAAGCCTGATTCTTGACTTCCTTTATGAGTTATGAGATAAACTCAAAGTCCATTGATCCAAAGCCTTTCTCAAATTTGAGTGTGTCAGAGTTCCCTAAGAGCCTCAATGGGACTTCGGACACTGCTCACACCCAAATGGTATCATCAGAATAGGGACAAGTGCAGTGTGAAAATACCAGCCCTCAAGTATCCAAGTTCAGAGGGAACTCAATAGGTCCCTGGGAAAGACTCACAAGAGGGGGGTAAGAACATAAGTCTAAGAGAGAGATGAAGTGAAGAAACAAAACTTTAAGAACTAAAGAAGTAAAGAAGAGGGAAAGAGGTGCTGGGAAATAAATACAGATTTAAGGATTTCATGCAAAGGGGTTCAGATATTGGGAACTGCCAAGAGCCTATATATTTAGGCATTAGTGAATTCTGGGCATGCACAACAAGATGGAGTGTTGTTATGCTTACAAAATCAACCATAATATACAACATATAATGCTAACATAGAGGTTATGATCCCAGGGGAATCACGTTTGAGTTATAGACAACAATACTTAATACTATCATGCCTCAAACAAACCATTAGTATCAAACACATTGGGGTAGGGGTTTAGGATGCATAATAGATTCAGAACATGCATAAAGGAATTACAACATGCTTAGAATAAAGTACAAAATTAAACACAAGCAGTACACATGTAAGAAAAAAGTATTAAGTAAACATATTATGGTGATACTGAAATCTTAATCAAGAAATACCAGTTCAATGAAGCAAAAATGCAGTAAAAGAAGGTAGCCAGACTTTAAGGATAGGCCATAGTACAAGTAGCAAGAGAGAATATTTTGAGTATGAGTCTGAATTCAGAAACTAAGAGTGTTCGTGTGTTTGTGTTGATCAGTTCAGCAGCAATTATGGAACAATATACCAATTAAAATCAAACTAGTACTAAGGACTTCCTTTAATTAAGGAGTTAAAATTAAACGGTAATTGGAAGAAAACATTCAAGGAAGGGAAGAATCTTTGAAATACTCGCTTAACCAAATGAGGTAAGAAATACAATAAATTTGCAAAATATGAAGAAAATTAGCACATAGTTAATCAAGGAGTTAGGGATTCGAGGTTAATGATTTGGGCATCAGAAGAATGCAAAAAGGGTCAAGTAAAAAGACATTTCAAAACACATAGAGAAACGAAAAAGGGTTTCAAATCCAGTTGAGCAACTTCAAATAGGTGAAACAGCTTCAAAAGCTTGAATAAGCCCCAAATAAATTAGGGTTTTGAAACCAATTAAATTCAGGGATGATGAACAAGTAAATTTTACAGCAAATAGTCTCCGAACTAGAATGAACCCAATATTTTGGGGTTTCCACAATAAATTGAATCTAGAGATGAAAAAAATAATCGAACAAATACTAACTCGAAAATATATTCAGAAACCTCAAAAGAAACAAAGACTCTTAACATGCAAACTCCAATAAAATAACGACATAAAGAAACTCAGTAGAACATGTCAAAAATCAGAAAAAGCTTAGTAACAAAACCGAAATCAAAAAATATAAAGGGGTTTTGAAGGTAAAGTTTTGAAAGAAATCTTGAGAAAAACGTTTTGAAGTTTTAGAGAAAACATAGATCTAAACGGATCTAAAAGAAATCAGAAGAAACTCAAAGGTTAGGGTTCCAAACGAAACCCAGATAGTGAGAAAGGCTTGGAAAATCACCGATCTAAGCGGGAGAAGACAAGAATCGGGCTTGAATAGCCATGGCTGGCCGGAGCAAAGGCAAATGTGACCGGAGACATCCGTAGAACTGAAACCAACCAAGGTCTAGACCAAACTTTCTCAAGATTCAGCCTTGAAACCATGATAATCGGGCATATAGAAGCCAAATGAGGTAGATACAGGCCTCCGAAGACTTTGAAAGCCACGTATTTAGGCGATTTTAGGTGGTGGTTGAGGGTGGCAGCTAGGGTTTGAGAGAGAGTTTGAGAGAGAATTGGGATTTGGAGGCGGCTGAATGAGAGCAATGATAGGGTTGTGTAGTTTTGGATTAATTATAGAAAGGGGATTTGGTGGCGGTTGATCATTTTGATCAACGGTATGGATTGATGGGGTAAGTAGAGTGGTTTAACGGGGTTGAATTTAGGTCGGTTCAGATGGGGATTGGGTCAGGGTAATTGGGTTTAAAAATTGGGGTTCAGTTCAGGCCACAATTGAAACACAATTGGGCTACATTTAAAATGGCCACATTTTCCTTATTTATTTTAAAAGAACTGTGAAGTGATTTCTAGAAATAAATTAAAGGTACTAAATGATTAATAATACATAATTATCAAATAAAAAATATTGGACCTAATGTTTATAGACATAAACGTAACTAAATCTAAAAGAGGCTAATACTGCAATTATATGCAATTTTGCCTTAAAAATACTAAATAAATTGTACAAATATGCAAATATTATCTCAGCAATGTTTTAGTGATATGAGAGTCTAATAAATAACTCACTAAAATGATAATTTTAGGAATAGTTATTGTGCTTTTCTTGATAAAATACGACAATAAATTGATTTAAAGTTCTTTTAGAAGTTAAAGAAAAATAATAAAATGTTTGGACATACTTATATGTGCATACATTTGCTATTTTGAAAGTATTTTGCATATTAAAATATTTAGGAAAAATTGCGTATCAACAGAGAGCTGAGATAGTTCTATCGTAGGGAGATGGTCATGAGTCAGATTAGAGGCCTCATTATTCAGATCGATTCAGTGGTACCTCGTCTGGAGGTAGAGATTCGTATGGTAGAGGACATCCTCCTAGGACTTTTCAATCAACACTCCAGGTTTCTCACGGTGTTTCAGGTAGCCGTGGCCCTCAGATGCAGTATTCTGATCAGTAGTCTTACAGTGCACCACCAGCTCTTATCAGTGCACCACTGCTTTAAAGTTTTTGGGTGGTTCTTTAGGGAGTTAGGGTCAGTAGCCATAACATCTGAGGGCTTGTTACACTTGTGGTGATGTGGGTCAGATTGCTAGGTTTTTCCCTAGAGCACCGAGTAGCTCTCAGCATCAGGCTTCCCGTTTCATGGTTTAGGCACCGAGTGTTCCGCAGCCTGCCCATCCAACTAGAGGTGGGGGTAAAGGTGGTAGAGGTGGAGGTAGAGGTCCTCGAGGTGGAGCTCAAGCCACTAGAGGTAGAGGCTAGCCAGCGGCAGGCCGTCCCAGAGATGTGGTTCAAGGTGTTAGGGACCAGCCCTGATGTTATTCTCTTCCAGCCACGCCCGAGAATGAGGCTTCCGATGCAGTTATTATAGGTTCCATTTTGGTTTGTGATAGAGATGATTCAGTAATATTTGATCTTTGGTCTACATATTCGTATGTGTTATCTTATTTTGCACAGTATTTGGAAATGATAGTAATTCTTTGAGTGCACATTTGTATGTGTCTACATCAGTGGGTGATTCTATTCTGATAGATCGATTCCATCATTCATGTATAGTTATGATTGGCGGTCTTAAGACTCGTGTAAATTTACTTCTTCTGGACATGGTCAATTTTGATGTCATATTAAGGATGGAATGGTTATCAACTTACCACGCTGTCTTGGACTGTGTTGCATAGACTGTGACATTAGCCTTGCCAGGTTTGCCCAGATTAGAGTCGAGAGGGACTTCTGGTCATTCTACCCTTAGTGTTATCTCCTATGTGAAGGCTCGACGTATGGTTGAGAAGGGGTGTTTGGCCTATGGTCGAGATTCTAGTGTTGAGGTTTGTTCTATTGAGTCTGTGCCCGTTGTCTATGAGTTTACTGAGGTATTCCATTCAGAACTGATGGGTATGACACCTGACACGGATATTGACTTTTGCATTGATTTGGCTCTGGTACTCAGCCCATTTCTATCCCGCTGTATCATATGGCTCCACTTGAGTTGAAAGAATTGAAGGAGCACTTGCAAGACTTGCTTGAAAAGGGTTTCATTAGGCCCAATGTTCCACCTTGGGGTTCGACGGTGTTTTTTGTTCAGAAGAAGGATGGATCGACGTGAATCTGTATAGATTACCACCAATTGAACAAGCTTAAAATCAAGAATAAGTATCCGCTGTCAAGGATTGATGATTTGTTCAATCAGCCTCGGTGTGCCAAGGTGTTTTCAAAGATTGAGTTGAGATCTGGCTACCATCAGTTGGGGATTAGGGCATCTGATGTCTCTAAGACAGCTTTTTGCACTCGGTACGTGCATTATGAGTTCTTGGTGATGTCATTCGGGTTGAAAAATGCCCTTGTAGATTTTATGGATTTGATGAATAGAGTGTTCAGGCCTTACTTGCATTCGTTCGTGATAGTCTTTATTGATAATATTTTTATATATTCCTGCAGTCGGGAGGAGCACGAACAACATCTTAGAGTGGTTCTTCAAACTTTGAGGGACAGTAAGTTGTGCGCCATGTTTTCAAAGTGTGAGTTATGGTCGAGTTCAGTTGCATTCCTGGGTCATGTGATGTCACCAAAGGGTATTCAGGTTGATCTGAAGAAGATTCAGGCAGTTAAGAATTGTCCTGGACCAATATCAGCTACAAAGATCTACAATTTCATCGATTTTGTAGGCTACTATAATCGTTCATATAGGGGTTTTCATCTATCACACCAGGTCAACCCAGAAGGGTGCCTAGTTCAGCTGGTCGGACGAGTGTGAGGCAAGCTTTCAGAAGCTCAAGGCAGCTCTGACTACGGAACCGTGTTGGTTTTGCCCATAGGTTCAGGGCTTTGTACAATTTATTATGATGCATCTCGTGTTGGGCTTGGTGCGATATTAATGCAGGATGACAAGGGCATTGCCTACGCTTTAATGCAGTTGAAGATTTATGAGAAGAACTATTTGGTTCATGATTTTGAGTTGGCAACCATTGTTCACGCGTTGAAGATTTGGAGGCATTATCTGTATGGCGTGGCATGTGAGGTGTTCACGGATCACAAGAGTCTTCACTATTTGTTCAAGCAAAAGGAGTTGAATTTGAGTTAAAGGGGGGCGGGGTTGGAGCGGTTAAAAGACTACGATATCACTATTTTATATCATCCGAGAAAGGCCAATGTGGTGGCCGATGCTCTAAGTAGAAAGTCAGCCAATATGGGCAGTTTAGCTTATATTCTAGTTGGTGAGAGATCGCTTGCCTTGGATGTTCAGTTTTTTGGCCAATTAGTTTCTGAGGTTGGATATTTCTGAACCCATGCATGTGTTAGCTTGATAGTCGCTCGTTCTTGATTATTGGAGCGTATCCGAGATCGGCAATATGATGATCCCAGTTTGTGTGTTCTTAGAGATACAATGCAGTACGGAGGTGCCAAGTAGGTTACCCTAGGTGATGATGGAGTTTTGAGATTGCAAGGTCGAGTTTGTGTGCCTAATGTGGATGGTCTTCGAGAGTTGATTTTAGAGGAGCCCCATAGCTCTCGGTACTCTATTAATCCGGGTGACGCGAAGATGTATCAGGATTTGCGACATCATTATTGCTGGCGGGGAATGAAGAAGAATATCTTTGCATATGTGGCTCGTTGTTTGAATTGTCAGCAGGTTAGGTACGAACATTAGAGGCCCGGTGGTTTATTTAAGAAGATAGAGATACCCTAGTGGAAGTGGGACCGTATCACTATGGACTTTGTTACTTGACTCCCATGGACTTAGAAGAAGTTTGATGTTGTGTGGGTCATTGTTGATAGGCTGACCATGTCAGCGCATTTCATTCCTGTGGTAGTCTCATATTCTTCCAAGAGGTTAGCTGAGATCTATATCCAGGAGGTTGTTCGCCTTCATGGTGTGCATGTATCTATCATTTTGGATAGAGGTATGCAGTTTACCTTACATTTCTGGAAATAAGTTCAGTGAAAGTTGGGCACACGGGTTGACTTGAGCATAGCATTTCATTCTCAAACGGACGGGCAGTCCGAGCAGACCATTTAGATTTTGAAGGATATGCTCCAAGCTTGTGTCATTCACTTTGGAGGCTCGTGGGATCAGTTTTTACCTTTAACAGAGTTTGCCTACAACAACAACTACTAGTTGAGTATTTAGATGGCTACCTATAAGGCTTTGTAAGGTAGACTGTGTTGGTCTCTAGTTGGATGGTTTGAGCCGGGAGAGGATCGGTTGTTGGGTACGGATCTGGTTCAGGTGTCTAGGACAAGGTCATGATTATTAAAGATAGGCTCCGTACAACTCAGTCCAGGAAAAAGAACTATGTTGACCGCAAGGTTCCTGATTTGGCATTTATGGTCGGTGAGCGGGTATTGCTTCGAGTGTTGCCTATGAAGGGCGTAATCATCTTTGTGAAGAAGGGCAAGCTTAGCCCTAGGTTCATTGGCCCGTTTGAGATTCTTGATCGAGTGGGAGAGGTGGCTTATAGACTTGCATTGCCACCAAGCTTATGAGTCGTGCATCCATAGTTTCATGTGTCCATCCTTCGGAAGTATCACGGCGATCCATCCCACGTGTTTGATTTCAGCCTTGTTCGCAAATGCAAAGTATCCTTCGCAAATGCGACCCCCGCCTAAATCTTCTATGATTGCAAATGCGACCTATGTGTCGCAAATGCGACATTGGTTTCGCAAATGCAAAAGTCCAACAATTCAGAAGTGTTCGCGAAGGCGAGCACTATTTCGCAATTCCCTTAATGGCATAGGTCGGGGCTCACAATTGTGAATCCCTGTTCGTAATTCCCATATCAGAGACCTGCAACTTTTATACTTAGATGATTTTGAAACCCATTTTTCATATTCTCTCAAAACATAAATATACTTAGGCGATTTTTAAAGGATTTATTCTTCCCCAAATCAATTGTAAGTCATTTTTAATTAACTTTCTTCAATTCTTACAATCTTTTAGCATGATTTCAAATTCAAATCAATGATTTTTATGGGGAAAATTGGGTGTTTTAGGTAGAACCTAGGTTTTTCAAAAATTAGGGATTTGGACCTTCATTTGAGTTCTGATTTCAAAATAAATTATATATTTGAGTTTGTAGGAAAATGGGTGATCGGGTTTTGGTTTGAACTTCGGGCTTTGACTATGTGGGCTAGGGGGTGATTTTTGACTTTTTGGGTAAAACTTTGGAAAATTCATTTTTATGCGTTCGAATTGATTCATTTAGCATTTATTATTGCAATTAAGTAACTTATGACTAGATACGAACGAATTGGTGGTGGAATCGAGGGGTAAATCAATAATTGAAGCGTGAATTGTATTTGTGGCATCAAGGTAAGTGTTTGGTTTAACCTTAGCTTGAGGGATTAGAAGTTGAGTTCTATTTACTATGTGGTAATTGTTGAGTACGACGTATAGGCATGATGACGAGTATCTATACGTACGTTGGTGTCTAGCATGCCCGTGGGTCTTCGATTGTGATTTTCATGACTTCCTTGTATCTTTCATGCCTTTGTGATGGGTTCAATATGTTGTGTAAAGTTTGTGGAAGGAATTGTGACCTATGAATTTTCAGGAGCGTTGGCTAAAGTTGTGTAACAAATTGTGAAGGTGTAAGTGATAATTGAATCTCTAGAGCATTGGCTAGAGTTATGAAGTGAATTGTGAAGTAAAAGTGAGAAAGAAAAGAAGTTATTATATTGATACCCTTGCCAGGCTATTGTTGGTTTATTGGTTAACATCCTTGCCGGGATGTTGATATTATTGATGTTGTTTCCTTGCCAGGATTTACTTGTTGAATTGATGTTCCCTTGCCAGGATCTTTACTAAAATTTCATTTCTTTTCTTGCCCTATTGTTTGTGATTGTTGTTTGGGTAAGGAAGAGGTTTAAAGCACGAATGGTGATGCCGTGCATTGTTGTTTGTGATGAGAGAGTATAAAACACGAAGGGTGATGCGTGTATTATTGTGAGGAAAGAGTGTAAAGCACAAATGATGATACCATGCCGTACAATGTACCATCCCATGTTTTATTACTTATATGGTGAGGAAAGAGAGTAAAATCAAGAAGGGTAATGTCGTGCACACTTTTATTAGATGATTGCTTTGGTAAGGGTGAGAGTAAAAGTACGAAGGGTGGTGTCGTGCATTTGTTGATTTCTGATTTTTGGTTGATATCCGAGTTATGTTGTTTCTTGTATTTAATTGATGTCTTTCTATTCAGATTTATTATCTCACGCACAACATGCCCCCTTCCCATCTTGACTGGTAATTTCTATATTTCTTTTCCACTGCATATATTTGAATTGCACAGGTTTATGTGGTAGTCATTTCTAACCTCGTCAATACCTTGCCGGAGTTAGGCTAGGCCTTTACCAGCACATGGGATCTGTTGTGTTGATGCTACACTCTACACTCTTTTGTGCATATCCTAGTGCTGCTGAATTCGGACCATAGTTTGGAAGCTACCTTCAGTCCATGCGAAAATCCAAGGTAGACCTACAGGCGTCCGCAGGACCTAGCACCTCATCTATCCTTATTTCCTATTTTATTTTCCTTATATATTCAGAAACAGTGTATTGATATTTTCTTCAAACTTTATATGTAGTAAATCTTAGACCGTCTGTGATACTGTGACACCTGTTCTGGATAGTCGAGACTCTAAACAGTTGTATTATTAAACAGTTCAGATAGCTTATGGCTTCTTTCTTCAACTTATGTTAAATTCCGTTGTTTAAATGTTGTTATTATTAAAATTGTTAAGGAATATAAAATGGGTAAAAAGGTAAATTATGCAATTAATTGGCTCGCCAAACTCTTATTAGTAGGCATCATCACGATCATCGAGGGTGGGAAATCCGAATCGTGACAATATAATTATGTCCATGTTTTGTTAAAGAGAAAACTCACACGGGATATCTTTGAGAAATTATTCTTCTGCACCTACACTTATTTCAATATCTTTCCCTAGTAAGTCATAGCTTATCTTTAGGGAAAAGAACGTAAAAGGAAAACAGGTCATATGTTGCAAACTAAAAAAAAACAGATGAATACGTAAAATGTGAAATTCTGCGAGGAGCTCTAACAGGACACTGATGCGCCATTTTGCACATTTTAGGTCCACCAACAAGCGCGCAAAGCAAGTGTCACGTCACCATTATAAATCCCAGAACATTTACAGCAAGTCCAGCAATCAGAGCAATCATTATCAGATGTGCAAAATCTCCAGCAGGTAGAGAGTTGTGGGAGTAATCTTCTTTTTAGTGGCGATATATCATAATCAACACCCTTTGCCGCCATAACTTGTTTATTTGAGAACCACAACACATTAACTGTAATATTTCACAATAAATAAAAATCAAAATATAATAGCTTAACTTTAATAAATAAAAACAACACTGTAACTACAAACGTATGCAAATTATTGTACTAAAGATGCATGCATATATATATATATATAGTGACAAGAACATTAATGTAGAATTACGATATAAAAATTAAGTGAGAAAGATACTAACAAGTAGCTCCCATGAGAAGAATAGTCACAAACGCAAACTTAAGTATTGACATGTTAAAAATAGTATATCGCTTTTTGTTTGAACATCTTATTGCTTTTCAAAGATGTAATTTATAGACCTTGTCCTGTAATAATATGATCTGAGCCTCTCTCATTTTGTTTTCTATATTATCAATTGACTTCATTTTTATGTGCAAGTGCTACCTAGGCTGGTCTTCCTTTCAAAAAAATAATGCAAGTTGTAAATACAATTTTACTTTCTTCCGTACCTCTTGAAAAAAAGTCAACTAGATTTAAATCAAGTGTAGTATAATAAGATCATTACAGTTAGAAATTATCCCACAAATATTTAATTTTTCACATTGGACAAACTATTACATTATATTGATTTTTTCTTTGTCGGTACTAATTTCACACTTTATCCGATAGATTTACGGATTAAACTATATTTTAAAAATAAATAATTATATTATACATTACGATCTTTTCATCATAAAATAATGATATAGCTCTTACTGAAAAATCAAATATGTATTTTTAAGACGCTTGAGAAGCGACACAATATATTGATTTTGTACATACATATATACATATATTGTACGTAATTGTGAGGAAAACGATTGCTGTAGCTTATAATCGATCTTTCTATTTACCTTAAACTACATATGTTGAATAGTAATTATAAAAATTCTTAAAGATATTACTCCCCCCGTTTCAATTTATGTGAACTTATTTGACTGGGCACGGAGTTTAAGAAAAGAGAGAAGACTTTTGATCTTGTGGTGTAAAATGAGGCACCTTTATTTTGTGTGGCTATAAATCATTGCATAAAGGTAAATTATTTCCAAATAAGGAAAGTGGTTATTCTTTTTGGCACGGACTAAAAAGGAAATAGGTTCACATAACGGAGGGAGTATATTTCATGTTGGCGCTATTCAACACTTATCTTCTAATTTTGGCAACTGAGCTTTTCTTGAGATGTTTAATTATTGGAGTTGGACTTGGTCAACAAATTGGATAACAAATTACAAGGTTTGATGTGCATGTGAGAATCGATGCACTTGTTTCCCATTGGTTGTACAATAGTATGTTAATCCATGTGATTATTATTTATTTTCAGTGATTTGAACTAAAATTTGGTACATTTTTTAAGTTCCACCAATAATGCGCAGTTAATGGTGGATCTATAACAGTTTAAAATCCCAAAGCGACAACTTTGGGATTTTGTGCTGATACTAAACTTTGGGATTTAATGGTGGCCCTTACCAGCATATAGGGTTGTTTGTGCTGATACTAAACCCTGCAATATGTGCAGATCCCAAAGCGATAACTTTTGGACCATAGTTTGGGGAGGCAACTTCAGTCTAGTCAAAGATCTCGAGCTAATCGTGCAGACGTCCGCAGGCCCGGCGTTCTCTTCTATCTTTATTTGCATTTTGTTTTCATCTACTTTCAAGACAGACAATACTATTCTTCCAGACATTAATATGTAGTATTCGTAGACAGTGTGTGATATTATGACATCGGATTCCGGGTAAAGATGTATGTTGGCATAGTCGTACTTGTAATGGTTTAATTTATCAAATTGAGTCTTTCGCTCATTTTTATTTATCGTTAATTCTTCACTGTTGATCAAATGTGTGTTTAAATAGTTAACAAGGGCTAACAAATGAGTTAATAATTTCTATTATATAGAAAAGAGAAGAGGAGGTTGACCAAGGGCATAATAGTCATTTTAAATATATTAGTGCATTGTTTGTTTGTATACTAGGTTCAAAAGTTTTGTTGTGGGTTCTTAATAACCGAAAAAACCAAAATTAACGTGTCCATAAGCTATTAAATTCTTTAGGTGGACCCCACTTTCCATTCAACCTTTACTATCTTTATTAAATTCATTACTTGATTGTTATTATTATTTTTTTCAACAAGTACTTTGAACTAGAATAATTATTTTTTTGATAATTTATAATTTAAATGTTCGCCCGATTAAAAATACTAAGGTCACATACATTTATATATGACAATTATATTATTTTCTTAAGAAATATCATTTTATTTATTAACTATTTCACTAAAGAAGATTTCATTAAAAAAATTAATGATACTATATGTAGATTGACATTCAAATGTTATTATATCATTATCAATTGATATCATTTTATACAAATTTCAATTGGAATACTTCATAAAATTCTGAAATTTTTTTATTTTAGAATAAAATATAGTTTCAAGTTCCCTTTTTCATTATAGAATATAAAAAATTATAATAATTATCCCCTCTCTAAAAATATGAGTTGAGAATATCTGAAGTAAAAATGAAGACAACTAATTTGTGAAATTATTATCTTTTAAAAATTATTATATATTAAGAAGTATGAGAAGTATCGTCATACAATATTATACTTCTCCCTCTTTGATCGAAGTTAGTTGAGTACATACTCTATTCAATCAGAATTCAATATTATAAAAGTTTTAAAATAGATAAATATACAATTAATATTTTTAAAATAGTCTCAACAAATACTACTATTGTGATGATGATTGCATTAATACCCTAAATAGTATCTCAATCATATCGAATGAAACTAGAAAAAAATATTATGTCATTCCAATAGAACAAATCACAAAGTTTCTTGTTAAAATTCTTAATAATTAAAATCATGATTATTATTTAAAATAACCAAAAAATACCTTTTCATCAACTATTTGGGAATAATATTAATATTTAACTTATGATTAGTAAAAAAGAAAAAGATAATGCATTAACACACTGATAAAACTATATATCATTCAATTTAAAAAATCAAAAAAATATATGATGAATTATTTCTCAACTAACTTTTTAATTACTTTTTAATAATAATTAACTTAAGGCTTAGTGATGTAAAAAATATATATTAAAATAAAAGAGGCCCTATGTAGAAATAATTAAAATTCTACTTGAATTATTATCTAATCACTGTATAATAAAGCATTAAACTCGACAAGTGTTTCAAAGTGATTGGTATAGTAATACGATTTCCGAAAAATTAAAATGCACATAATGCAAAAGATAAATAACAATACATGTAATCGTGATTCTATACGTTATTATAGAAAAGGCTATTCCATTTCTTCTTTCCCTAAAGACGTATAGAGTGTGTAATTGACAATAGACCAAGAAATATTAAAAAGATGAAAAAAACGAAAAAAAAAAGAAACAACAATTGGGCCTGTGCATCGCACGGGCGTATCATGAAGTACTATTTATGTACAAATATACAGAATATGTAATAGTAATATGTAAATAATGGAGTCTATATATATATATATATATATATATATATATATATATTTATATACTTGCTCCAAATCATGAATATTTATTATTAAAATTAATTATTTATTAGGTTATAAAACAACAACAATATAATAATTGAAGTATAAATAGACGATTTAGTTTGTATTTGCGTTGTAGAAGAAAGACATATCAAAGGAATGAATGAGTAAATTTTGATAATGCATTATAGATTCTCAATAAAATAATTCTTGATTTTTATATAATATGTTTTGCCATCATTATACTTAACCGTTATGGGAGATGATACCATATTATGGGCGATAATTTAGGAATTGAATTGGTGTAGCTTTAAAAACTTCGACCAGAAATGTAGATAATTAGTTGTCGTGTTTGTTAATTATTTATTGTTACTAGAATTTCGTAAAATCGGCCAAAAATAGATAATTAGTTGTCGTGTTTGTTAATTATTTATTGTTACTAGGATTTTGTAAAATTTTCTTAGATATTGTCTAGTTCTATAATGCATGGCTTGCCTAGCTTCCATGAGTAGGTGCCATCACGACTCCCGAGGGTGGGAAATCCAGGTCATTACACAATATTTTTTTAGAATTGAATCTCTGTTTCGAAGATTTATTGGAGAGCTTTGAATGAATACGATGGTTAAAATACCTAAGTAGGTTTTCATCTTTCATGGTGTAATTTCTTTATGTTGCTTTTTTTGCTTTACATATCTCGGTGACTGTATACACGTATATTATGTATATTATACGATTGACACCGGAAAAACTATTGTCATAACAAGTGAGATCTTATGATACATATTGATGATTTGAGTGTGGTGAGTATGGTCATATCCGGAGGGCTTGTCCGAGATTAGCGGGTACTCAGTCGCATCAGAAGGGTTCTTGTGCTATGGTTCAGGCACCGGGTATTCCATCACCCGCCCACCCAACTAGAGGTAGGGGTAGAGTGCAAGGTCCCGTAAAAACTTCAACTCAAAACTCAAAAGCTCCTAGTGCCAACTTAGGAATAGTGTTAGAAATGTGTAAAATTAGTTGTCGCAGAGTTAGTCAGTATGATGGATAATTTGTGGTCAACTATGTGACTAATTACGGGATCGCATAACCACTATGCAGACCGCATAGTCATCGCATAATCCCCTTGGGATTTTCTAAGGGGCAGTTCTGCAGTGCATTATGTGACCGTATAAGAAGTATGCGGACCGCATTTCGGTCGCATAGCTAGACAACATATTCGAATTTTGGGACTATATTTGTGGTCCATTTTGCAGGCCGCATATTAGGTATGCGATTGCATATGCGATTGCAGATTTTGTTCGAGCGCCTATTTTTCTAACTATTAAAACCCGACCCGATCCCATTAAAAACAACTAGTAGACCTCATTTATGTGACTTGTACTGCAAGTAGAGAGAGAGGGGGAGCTCTAGAGGGAGAAGATAACTCTCAATTCTTGCCAAGTCCTTGAAGATACTCAAGAAAAAAATTGTTAGGCTTTCACCTGAAGAGGTAAGAAACTTGAGCCCAAATCTCTGGTTTCAAAATTCACACTAGTATGATTACTTAGTTTGGGGGTCAATGGGTATGAAAATGGAATTCTTGCATGCACATAAGATCATAGAGTATTGGGGGGGGGGGGGTTGTGAATTAAAAAGATAGCAATTGGGGTATAAAAAGATAGAAACCTCTCACAAAGGAGTCCTATAATCACTACACGCACTTAGTGCTTGGAAATATGATCAAATGAGCTGGAATCCTAATCATGTCTCTAATTGTTGGTTCAATTTGTAATATTTTTATAAAGTAGATCGAAGTTATATGAGTCCCGAAATTTATTATAAAGATTTAAGGAAAGCTCCAGTAAGGTATATATGGCTAAAACCCCCTCCTCTTAGAAATTGAGCTCCAATGGTGCCCGTACAATTATTGTAAGTTCGAAACTTGATTGATGCAATACTTGTTATGTTAAATGAATTGATTTTATTAAAATGTTTTGGAAGGTACTTCGTCATGTGTTTAATATATTAATCCTTGTAATTGAGGATGTGTAGTGAATTGAACATGAGCTATATGCTAAATGCCTAAAATGTCAAGTCAAGGTTGCATTGTGATCGATATGTCGAACTAGATAAATTCCTCTCCATTCTTATAACCTAAACTGCTTTTGTATGTGCCTATGGTCTTAAGTGGAAAAGTGAATGTTAAAATTGGGAATAATGTGAAACGGGAGTTATGGAATGTGTTAATTGTGCCCCCAAGTGTCGATAAACTAATACATGTATAATCAAAGATTGGAATGAGATGATTAACAAAAAATAGTAACATCTTAGGGAGACGGCTTTATCGATCAAGCCGTGACCAGACGCCATGTTATACTCACGTGGTGGTAATGTATTGATGGTTGAAACTGTAAAGTGAGAACGAATTAATAGAAATGTCTCGGGGAGACGGCTTAGCCGATCGGGCCGCGATTGGATTCCGCTCAAAGAAATAGTAGCAGTGTGGATAATGATGCAACAATGTGGGATGCTCCAATCTAAAATATTAGAAACTTTGTGAAAACTATGTGAACCTCTTATATTGTTGATGTGGTGCTTATTTAAAATATTGTTGTCTTTATGATTTACTCTTTACACTCTTATGGTTGTTGTTTCTAACAGGATGATGTTTAGTTATACATACCAGTACTATTCCATAGTAAAAATATCCTTTTTTTCGGGGGCGCTATATTTTTAAATGAATTTAGGTGGCTCCATAGTGGATAGTGCCGATCACGCATTGCATAGAATTCTTCTCTCGAAGTCTTGGTGAGCCCCTCTCTCCTTAAAGGGGTTATGTTGTACACCCTTTGTTGTAGATATCCACTTTTGAGGTATAGTTGGGGCCTTGTTGTCAGCATTTTTATTATTGTCTTTTGTATCATTAGAGGCACCGTAGACATTGGTGTGCATTATGTGCGGGTGTTGGATGGGTCAATGAACCATGTTGTAACTTTGTACTCTAGCTCTTCTAAATTATCATTGTATGAAATATTTAAAACTTAACCATGGTTTAAGGTTTGTGGCATGCAAATGGTTTTAAAATGCGAATGTTAAAATTTTGCTATTGTCTAAATAAATAATAGTGTGGTTCCCAGAACCGTATTGATTTTCGTAGATAAGTATTAGTACGTCTTGCTCAGTTGGGGTTCACTTAATTGAGAGTCAGTCGCGCCTCCCGGGGTTGGAGCATGACAAACTTGGTATTAGAGCCTAAGGTGTTGAAGTGTCCTAGGACGTCTCAGAGCCATGTCTAGTAGATTGCTTCTTATCGGTGTGAAGTTGATCACATCCATAAGTTGGAGGTTAATTAGCATTTGGAATAACATTGCCCTTTGATAATCTGGATCGTGCAGTAACTGTAAGGCTATCCCCTCTCTAACAAGTGCATTGCTCTATCTTTCAGTAAATGACACCTAAGAAGAAAGCGAGAATTTGCTAAGCAGTCAATGCCACCTCAGGAGTGGGCGATGAATCACTGCTTGATACTGTGGGTGAGGGTAGTCTCCCTTCTATCACCCTGCCTAGTTCGCCTATCCTAGAGTAGACTACCACAGTTCCTACACGTGCGGAGGATACTAATATCCCTCCTATTGATAGTCCTGTCCCGCCTCAAGCCCCAGCTTCCAGTTGTGGTATCTCTGATGGGGACCTTAGGGGAGCTATTCAGATGTTGACACAGCTAGTGGCCTCTTAGGCCCAGAGGTCAATCTTACACCCATTTTATCTAGCCAGTAAGCCGATTCTACCAGTTCTAGGGTAAATAGATTTCTTCAGTTAGACCCTCCAATTTTTACAGGTGTGAATCTAGAGGAAGACCCCCAGGATTTTATTAATGAGATGCACAAGACCTTCAGGGATGTGCGTGCAACCGAGACAGAGGGAGTAGAGTTGGATGCTTATCATCCGAAAGGTGCCCTATGCGTGGTTTTAGTTATGGGAAGATTCCCGCGAGGAGGGGAGCCCTCCTACGAGGGGGAGCGAGTTAGTTCATGCCTTTATAGATCATATCCTACTTGTTGAGACAAGGACAACCCGAGCGGTGGAGTGCGAAAATCTGAAATAGGGTAGCAAAAAGGTGTGGGAGTACCATATATAGTTTGCCCACTTGTCCAAGTATGATATTCACATGTTGCCCATAATGGAGGCTAGGGTGCGCCGGTTTGTTTAGTGTCTGAATAATTTAACTATTAATGAGGCTTCTATAGCTACATTAAATTCTGATATGAATTATGGGAAGATGGTGGCATTTGCTCATGCCATAGAGAACTGTAAACTAAAGAACAAAATGAAGAGAAAGGATAACAGAAAGACCTGATCTACGGGAAACATGGGTGTATGCGGTAAAATCACAAGACTTGATTTTTGCTATCAAGACAATTTTGGGAGCCTTTCCCGTGACCACGAGGGTGGAAGGCCACAATCGAGTTTCCGGCATGAGGTTGATCGAGGTCTAAATCAAAGGAAGCAAGGCTCGAGGTTAGGGTGAGAGAAGAGGCCTCCAAAGTACATGGCTAGACCTGACAAGGCCGGTCTATTGTATCCTAGTGATATAATGAGAGATAGGCCATCCCGTCTTTCTACTCTTATAAATAATTTATACGTACTTTACCGAGTCCCCTCGCCTATATATGGGGTACTCACCCTCCTTATAAGGGGCTGATGTTGCTTCACTTCTTCAATAAGAAATAATATCTCTCTCTCTCTCTCTCTCTCTCTCTCTCTCTCTCTCTCTCTCTCTCTCTTTCTTTCTTCTAAGTCAACAGTGTGCTTTGACTCCGAGGTCGCTCTAGCATTCTATTGTTCTTTATATGTTCTTCATCATTTATCTGAAGATTGATGGTATAAAGCCTTGTTTATCTGTATCCTTACTTGTTATTCCCTTCCCGACTAACCTCAATAAAACCAAGATAGGCTCGAGGCCTGGCCCCAAGGTATCTACTTACTTGCTCTAAGCTCGAGAACGTCCCTTTACTAGTCCTATTATCGATTTCGCTAACTCGATCATTGTCGTCCTACTTCATGTTTTAACAACAATAACCCTTAATAACTAGCTCAGGAATAGATCACATATTTTTTGAATCCAATTTATAAATTGAATTATTGTTATCATTTTCACGGTAAACAATGGGTGATTCATAGGAGAGGGAAGATTAGCTTTTTGGGGAAGGACATCAGGACCGTCCTAGTCAGATGCACAGTCGTCAGCCAGTGCACCATCATCAGGGCCCAACCAGCAGCACTAGTGGAGTCATTTCAGGCCTAACCAGGGAAACAAAGGATCCCGACAGTGGGGTCGGTCAGGAGAGAGATCCTAGCAGCAATAGAGGTCCCCGTGTCCCAAGTGCGGGAAGATGCACTCAAGGGTTTGCTAATTGGAGTTATTCATATGCTATAGATGCGGGATGAGGGCCACATTCAAAGGAATTGTCATGCATACCGCCAAGGAGTGGGTAGGGGTACAGCACATTCATCTAGTCCAGCAGTTGATATATCTTCAGCCTCGTCTCTAGCTCGAGGTACCCCAGCACCCATAGGGTAGGGTGCAGCTAGGGGTGGTACACAGATTTCAGGAGGACCCAGCTGGTTCTATGCTATGAGTGATTGCCAGCCCGCAGAGGCTTCTCCTAATGTTGTTACAGGTATTCTGACTATCCAATCCCATGATGTGTAAGCACTTATTGTCCTCGGTTCCATCCTATCCTATGTTACCCCTTTTGTTGCTATGGAATTCAGAATAGAACAAGAACAACTTCATGAACCATTCTCAGCATCTACTCCGATTGGTAAGTCAATTTTGGCTACTCGATTTTATAAAAGTTTTGTTGTCACGGTGCGTGGTAGGGATACCATGGCTAATCGCATTGAATTGGGGATGGTGGATTTTGATGTAATAATGGAAATAGATTGGCTTTATTCATCTTTTTCCAAGCTTGATTGTCGAACTAGAACTCTGAGTCTTGAGTTTCCTAATGAGCCCGTGGTGGAATGGAAGAGAGATAATGTGGTGTCTAAATGTCTATTTATTTATTACCTTAAGGATGCAAAGATGATCAAAAATGGGTGTATCTATCATGTAGTCCATGTTACGGACACCGATGCCGAGGCACCTAGCCTTGAGTCAGTATTATTTGTGAATGAATTTCCAGATGTCTTTTCTGATGAGCTCCTTGGGATTCTGCTAGATAGGGAGATTGATTTTAGGATCGATGTGATGCCACTCACGCAACCTATATCAATTCTACCTTATAGAGTGGCACCAACAGAATTGAAAGAGCTAAAGGAACAATTGAAGGATTTGCTTGAAAAGGGTTTCATTCGGCTGAGGGTATCACCGTGGGGCGTACTGGTCTTGTTTGTAAGGAGAAAGATGGGTCGTTGCAGATGTATATTTACTACCGGCAACTAAATAAAGTCACAATAAAAAATAAATACCCCTACCTAAAATAAATGACTTGTTTGATCAATTACAAGGTGTTATGAGTTTTCCATAGATTGACTTGCTGTCTGAGTATCATCAATTGAAGATAAGAGAGCAGGATATTCTAAAAATAGTTTTCAGGACTCGGTATGGGCACTTTGAAATTCTGGTGATGTCTTTTGGGCTAACAAATGCCCCAACAACTTTGATGGATCTTATAAATCGAGTCTTCAAGCGTTTTCTAGACTCCTTTGTGATAGTATTCGTTGACCATATTCTCATATATTCCGGAAGTCTTGAAGATTATACTAACCATCTTAGGGCAGTTTGCTGACTCTTCAGCAACATCAACTGTATGCAAAATTTTTGAAATGTGAATTTTGTCTTGAATTCATCTCATTCTTGGGTTATGTCATCTCCAGTGAAGGAACTATGGTTGATCCTCAAAAGATTACAGCCGTGGCGAATTGGCATAGACCTACCACTCCAACAGAGATTCACAGTTTCTTGGATTTGATTGGGTACAGAAGGTTTGTAGAGGCCTTCTCTACTCTTGCCGCTCCCTTGACTAAATTGACCCAGAACGCAGTTAAGTTCTAGTGGTCCGATGGTTGTGAAAGGAGCTTCCTGGAATTGAAGTGAAGACTAACTATAATGCCAGTTTTAACCCTGCCATAGGGTATAGAGGGATTTGTGATGTATTACGATGCTTCAAGGATCAGGCTTGGGTGTTGTATGCAACACGTCAAGGTTAAAGCTTACGCTTCCATGCAACTCAAGAATCATGAAAAGAACTATCCAACTTATGACTTAGAGCTTGTGGCAGTGGTGTTTTCCCCAAAGATTTGGCAACATTATCTATATGGTGTATATGTGGATGTATTCACAGACCACAAGAGCCTTCAATATATTTTCAAGCTGAAGGAGTTAAATCTGAGGCGGAGAAGATGGCTAGACGTACTCAAGGATTATGACATTGATATTCTCTATCACCCGTGAAAGGATAATGTTGCGGCAGATGCCCTTAGTCGGTAATTTATGGGAAGTTTGGCTTGTTTGAGAGTAGATCGGAGGTCGTTGGCCCGGGAAGTTCATTAATTAGCTAGTTTGGGATTCGCCTTGTGAACTCTAATGATGGAGGGGTAATTATTATGCATAATAGGGATGAATCGTTGCTTATGGTGGAGGTGAAGGAAAAGCAATTCAACGACCCTTTGTTAGTACAACTGAAGGAGGGGACTCATAAACACAAGACCACATCTTTTTCCCTTGTCATGGATGATAGTACCCTTTGAAACCTATTCCACCTATATGTTCTGGATATCGATGGTCTTTGGAAAGGATTATGAGAAAAGCTTACACTTCTAGGTATTCCGTGCACCCAGGCTCTATGAAAATGTATTATGATGTCAAGGAAGTTTATTGGTGGAATAACATGAAAAGGGATATGGCGAACTTTGTGGATAGATGTTCGAATTGTCAGCAAGTGAAGGCTGAACCCTAAAGACCCGGAGGATTGGCTCAAAGCATAGAAATTCCAATGTGGAAATGGGAAATGAACAACTTGGATTTTGTGGTAAGGTTGCCGCTCACTCAGCGCAAGTTTGACTCAATTTGTGTGATTGTTGATCGAATCACAAAATCAATGCACTTATTGCCAGTCAATTCTATTGACACAGTGGAACAGTATGCTCAGTTGTATATCAAGGAAATAGTCAGGTTGCATGGTACTCTAGTCTCAACCATTTCAGATCGAGGGGCTCAATACATGTCCAACTTTTCGAAGAAAGTTCAGCAAGATTTGGGCATGCAGGTAAATGTTAGAACGACTTTCCACCCCTAGACCGACGGGCCAGTAGAGAGGACTTTAAAGATGCTTGAGAACATGCTGCGTGCTTGTGTTCTTGAATTCAACAGTAGATGGGATGACTATTTACCACTCATAGAATTTGCTTATAATAATAGATTTCATGCAATTATCTGGGTGGCACCATTTGAGGCATTGTATGGTAGGAGATGTAGGTCTCCCATTGGGTGGTTTGAGGTTGGAGAAGCTAAATTTATAGGGCCGGACGTTATGCACCAGGCCATGGAGAAATTCAAAATTACTCATGCGGTCCGGACCCTTTTGTACTGATCAATGCATTAAAATGTCAAAAAATACTATTTTCCAGAAAAGTGTAATTCTGCGGTCGAGAATGTGGTTGTATATTAGGAATGCGTACCACATAGTCACCGGATAGTAAGTCAGTGTGTTGACCGAATTTAAGGTCAACTATACGGTCAAATATGTGATTGCATAACCAAAATATGGACTGCATAGTCATCGCATAATTTCCTTGGGAATTTTTAAAGGGCAGTTCTACAGTGCATTATGTGACTGTCGAACGTGTATGCGAACTGCATTTCTGTCGCATACAGACAATGTGTTCAGTTCTGGAGGAATATTTTTGGGGTCCATTATGCGGACCGCATGTCAACTTTGCAATCGCAAATGCGACCGAAGGTCTGACTCGGGGCTCCTATTTTCTAATTTTTAAAATCCAACCCCACCAAATTAAAAACACCCCGATAGACCATTTTCTATTATGTTGCACGAGAGAGAGAGAGAGAGAGAGAGAGAGAGAGAGAGAGAGAGAGAGAGAGAGAGAGAGAGAGAGAGAGAGAGAGAGAGAGAGAGAGAGAGAGAGAGAGTTTGAGAAGGAGTAATCTTGATGAAGCTCCCTCTAAATCCTTGCCCCACATCCTTGAGGATTGTCAATTGAAGCTACTTGGTCTTCATCCTAATTGGTAAGAATTGTACCCTCATCAATAATTTAAAATTTTATGTTAAAATAAGTAATTAACAAGTGGGTAAATGGGTACAAGGCTAGTAATCTTGCATGCACAAGGGGTAATGGGGAATGGGGAGGATGAGAACTAAAGAGACATCAATTAGGGTATAATACTAAAGAAATTTCTTTCAAAAAGGGCGCTAAGATCACAATGCATATTTGATGTTTGATGATATTCTCAAAATGAGCTAGAATCTTAATCTTGTCAGTAATTTTTGGTTTAATTGTAATTCTTATACGATAGATTGAAGTGCTAAGAGTCCCTAAAAATTTATAAGAATTAGGGGAAGGCTTTATTGAGGTATGTATGGCTAAACCTCCCCTTCCTCTTAGAAATTGAGCTTCCATGGTGCACGTGTAAGTGTTGTAAGTTTGGAATGTAATTAATATTGTAAAATGTATGTGGTAAGTACTTATTTATGTGTTTAATATGTTATTCTTGTAAACGGAAGATGTGTGGAGAACATGATTTATGTACTAAATGCATAATTGTCATTTCGAGGTTACTTTGTGACTAATATGCTAAACTTAACAAATTCCCCTCTAGGCTTATGACTTGAGTTTCTTTTGTACATGCCCATGACTTTAAGTGGAAAAGTAAATGTTGATGATGAGAACAATGTAAACAGTGAGTTATGAAATGTGGAAACTGTGGCCCCAAGTGCCGGTAATCTAATACACATGTAACCAAAGATTGTTGTGATATTAACAACGAAAAATGGTAACATCTCGGGAAAGCAGCTTAACCGATCGGGCCGTGATCGGAAGTCATGAAATATATATACACATGGCGGTAATGTATGGATGATTAAATACTAGGAAGTGTGAGTGAAATATTGGCAACTTCTCGGGGAGATGTCTTAGCCGATTGTGCCGTGATCGAACTCCATAATATCTATATACACATGGCAGCAATGTATTGATGATTAAAAACTGGGAAGTGTGAGTGAAATAATGGTAACATCTCGGGGAGGCGGCTTAGCCAGTCGGGCCAGTCGCACCCCCTTTTTCACGCAAAATTGGGTTTATGATATTTGAAAGGACAACTCGTTCCTTTTGAAAATTGGGTTTGCAATTGAAGAGTCGTAACCTAATGATTAGGGTGCATTTGGACACCAAAAGAATTTTTGATTTGAACAATCAAAGATAGGATAAGGGCTTGAAATTATTTAAAAGAGAATGTGTTACGCACCCCTCAGCATCCACTAGTGTGGTTCCCAGCCAAACAATTATTGTGAACTTGGGGTACAATTAGCATATAAACAAATAAGGCTCAAATAAGAGGGGATTTCATCATATAAAGATTTGAAAGTGAATAATTTCTAAAACTAAATAAAAGGTACTAAAATGACTAATAATACATAATTATCAAATTAAAAATACCGGAGTCAAGTTTATAATTATAAACATAACTAAACCTTAAAAGAGGCTAGTATTAAAATTATATGCAATTTACCTTTAAAAATACTAAACCAATTTGTAAAAATATTCAAATTTTATGTTAGCTATATTTTCGTATAAATATGAGGGTCAAATAACTTAATTACCAAAATGCTAATTTTAGGAATAATTATTAGGTTTTTCTTGACAAAATAAGGTAGTAAATTAATTTAAAATATTTTAAAATTAAGGGAAAATAATAAAATATTGGAACATGCTTATATATCCGTATACATGCTATTTTGAAGGTACTTTGCATATTAAAACAAACAGGGAAAAATGGATATCAATAGTTGCCCCTCTTTGCCCAGGAAAGATGAAAGAGTTATCAGGTAAAGATATGATGGCCTATTTTGACCGAATGGAATGGTTTGAAGAGACCTGGGTCATGCCATGGCCTTTGAGCTGCCTACATATACGTGGTCTTAAAGGAATTAGTCGATATGTAGTTCAGGATCTATCGGCGGAATATGCCGACAGAGACTTCTCAAGAACCGACACTATATTCACGATGGGGTAAATGGTTAAGGTTTGATAGGGCTGCGAGAACTGGAGTGGGATCGTTCCTACCGAGATTGGCCATTGCTCACCGATTTACCTGCAAATAAGAAAATACAACCATATATTGGGCGTAAACTTAAACGTGATGCAAGTTCCCGTTAGACTACGAATGTTGTCTTGGGACTGTTAAGATGACATCCTTAGACCATGATGTCCTGCGCTATGAAGCATATAATAATAAAGGATTTGTATTCTATTAAATGATGTTTTTAGGCCATGAAAATGATGCCTCCATATAATGATTTCTTTAAATAATGATATGCAAAAGATTAAAGAGATCCTCAAGCCATGGCATGGTGTTCTCGGGAAATGCAAATGGTGCCTCTGAACAATGGCGCTCTCGGATAGTTTAGTGATATTTCATCCCATTAGGTATAATCGGTGGCGCTTTTCTAGCCATGCAAATGTAAATTGTTAGCGATCCTTCAGCCATGCAGAATGAAATGAGGTGGCGATATTTCAGCCATGAACAAAATGTAAAGGTGGCGATCTTTCAGCCATGCAAGATGTAAAGGCGGCGAACTTTCAGCCATACAGGATGTAAAGGTGGCGATCTTTCAGTCATGCAGGATGTAAAGGTGGCGATCTTTCGGCCATGCAGAATGTATAAATGGCGATCTTTCAGCAATGCAGAATGTAAAGGTGGCTATCTTTCAGCCATGAAAAATGTAAAGGTGGCTGTCTTTCAGCAATGCAGAATGTAAAGGTGGCTATCTTTCAGCCATGCAAAATATAAAGGTGGTTGTCTTTCAGCCATGTAGAATATAAAGGTGTTGCTTTCAGCCATGCAGAATGTAAAGGTGGCGATCTTTCAGCAATGTAGAATGTAAAGGTGGTGATCTTTTAGCCATGCAGAATGTAAAGGTGGCAATCTTTCAGCTATGTAGGATGTATAGGTGGCGATCTCTCAGTCATGCAAAATGTAAATGTGGTGATCTTTCAGCCATGCAAATGCAGATGGAGACAGCGGTTAGTGTTGGAAGACAGAATTGTAGCCTTATGCAATGCTGAAAATCAAGAGGAAGACAATGCTCAGTCTTGGAAGCCAAAATGGTAGCCTTATGCAATGCGTAAAATGCAGGTGGAGATAGTTCTTAGTCTCGGAAGGCAGAATGGTAGGCTTATGCAATGTAGAAAATGGAGATGGAGACAGTCTTATGAAATGTAGCAAATGCAGGTGGAGACGGTATTTAGTCTCTGAAGGCAGAGTAGTAGCCTTATGCAATGTAGAAAATGTAGGTGAAGACAATGTTTAGTCTCGGAAGGCACAATGGTAGCATTATGCAATACAGAAATCAAATGAAAAATAGTAATAAAGTTTTCTTAGGTGATAGCAAGTTGTGATATTGTGATTGCTGGGGACATTGTGATATAGGGCATATCACCACTGTGCTTTGGTAGCAAATGATGGCAAATGCAACAATTCTAAGAGTTGTATTCCTAAACAGCATTTATCTCGTGACTGTATAATATTTCAGATGCTTTCGCATCCAAGTGTCTGCATCCAAAGATAAATTGTGAGTTTTGTATAAGGGGAGGTTAATACGCATCCCCACTGGCTCTGCTTGACATGTTCAGCTTTCTGGTGATACGGTAGGTGTGAGCACGTGATCCAAGCAAATTATTCCAAAAATATATAAAAATAATTTTTTTGTGTGGAAATTTGTTGATAATTGTGTAGAAATACTAGTGTTTATTTTTATTTTTGGAAAATAAAGCAAAGAGAATTAAAACAAAATACATTTTTGTATTAATTAAAAAATACCAAAAAATATAGGAAAATTACTTTTAATCCTAGAAAAAAATCAGAAAAAATTAAAAGAAAATACAAAGAAAAATACAATGAATAATAAATACAGGAATAATACAAAAATGCATAAAATGAAATAAATAAGGAATATAATACGAAAATACAAAAAATATATAAGAAATAAAATAAATACAATATAATACAAATATAATTGGACCATGAATTGGGAAAATTCAATGGCCCAATTACACAACACAAAATCCAGGCCCAAAGATAAATATCGATCTGCATATACAAGAATTCAAACGACACCGTTTTAAAAAAATAAATCTCGTTCGTTGATCAATTGATCAAATGGCCCAGGAATAGCGGTTGCCTAATAAATAAAACGACACCATTCTTATCAAATAATCAGGACCGTTCGTTTGATTAATCTAACGGTTAAGGATGAGAGCTTCATTTAATCACACGATGTCGTGTGATGTTAAATAAATCATGGCCATTCGTTTGATCTAATCCAATGGTTGAAATACACCATTATATTTTCAATATATCAAATACACCTGATGTGTATTCATCTCATTTCATCCCCTTCGTCTTAGAACCCAAACCCTCGCCGCCCCTATTATCCTTCTTCCTTCAACCTCAGCCACCGGAACCCTACCGGTGGTTCATTCCGGTCGTCTTCTCCATTTACCATTAACACCCCTAAACGTATTCCTCCCCCCTCTTTCACCCCATCACCCTAGTTTTTGTCAAAAAGCCCTCCTTTATTTCAAATATAGAAAAATAGTTTGTAGGAACCCTAGCCTGCGCCACCACCTTTGAACCACCATCCACCATCCACCATTAACACCCCTGAACCACCATGAACCCCTCTTTCACCCCATCTACCTACTTTCCTTCGAATCAGACCCAAACGTGTCGAATATAGATAAGTATCCCTCCGGAACCCTACTCCGGCGGATACACTTAACCCAAAAGTTACCCCCATCAAACACTTAGCATTTAACCAAGATCTTTATTACAAAAAAGAAGACTCACAGAGTCTGTTTGATAGTACAAAAGCCAAGAAAAGGGCTTATGGACTCCTGATGCCGGAAAATCAAGAACAAGAAAAGAAAATGAAGAAAAAGAAGAAAGAAAGAAAGAAAAGGAAAGGAAAACGCATCAAAAAAAAAGCTAAGTATCCCAAAACACCCTAAATTTCTCTGCTGTGTATATTTGTTCTTGATTGTCTTTATTATTTGTCGGTTTCTTGATATCCTGAGTCTGTTGCATGCTCAAAGACCTCTTTGTTTGTACATGAAATCGATTATGGATTCACATGCCATATGTTCTCTTTTCTGATTTAAGTCACTAGTTAAATCACATGCTTTGTGGCCACTTAGGGTTCTTGCTTGATAGAGCTAATTCTTGATTGATTGTTCTGATTAATTGGATTCAATCTATTATCAATTTGTTCGTCTAAGTCTTGTTAATCGAGTGTTTAATCATAATATCGCTATATTTGTAAGACTGTCTAATGCTGGTTATCATTGCAATGTAATTTTGACTTGACTTTTCTGAATTTCTGATTAATTAAAGGGTTAATTGGGTAATTAGTTTTATATTAGGGCTATGTTTGTAAGATTGTTTAAATGTTGGTTATTTCTGCAACTTAGACTTTGTTACTTAGTCTTAAATTGACTTTGATTGAAAGACTGTTTAGTAATGGCTAATTATGTAATCAAATTTTGACTTTGACCTTTAAAGGACTGATTGATTAAAGGGTTGGACGGGTAAATAAAATAAAGCAGAGAGGTTAAAAAGGAAGGGATAAATGGCATTCTGCAATTAAATAAAAGGGGTATTGGCATAAAAAGCAAAGCTGCCTGGTTCTTATGTAATTAATTGAACAATAAAGAGTATCTTAGGTACTCTAAAAGGGTAAATAAGTAGAAATTAATAGAAAATAAGGGTAATAAAGATATTTAAGAGAAATTAGAACCATGTGGATGCGACTAGAACCTTCTAGTAGGGGTTCTAATGCATTCACGGTTTAAATGTGTGGACTAAACTAAAAAATAAGTTGAAAGAGTAGGGGTGGGAAATCTGAATATTAATTTCAAATTTCACTCCCATATTGCTATATAAATAAGCCTTCTTAGGCCACAATTAAAGAGGTTCAGAAATTTGATAAGTCTAAAATACATAGAAATTGTGTTATACTACTGTTTCCTTGGTTTAATTGCAATTTGAGTGAAGAACTCTTGAGTCCTGGTGTTTTTCGTCTACTGCTCTGCATTGTTTGGTTTGAAGCTGTTGGGTTTTATCGTGAATTCAAGTCCGTTGCTGTGATATCGTGGTATTATTGCTGTTATCACTTGGATTCCTATCTGTTGCTGATCTTCTTCTTCTTTATTACCTTAGAACTCATCGAGTTTCCTCTCTATCTGACCAGGTACACTCCTGATCTTCAAGGATGTAATTGAATCATTGAAGATGTGAAATATTCATTAGTCTTCTATTATTTTTAATTATGTTCATGTTGTAGAGATATAATACTTAGATCTATATAATTCATTAGGATTTAATATATATTATGGACTTGGACTGTGTAAACTCTAAAATGAAACTAATAATGCTATAGAATCATTAGTTTAGATGTTGATATAGGATAATACAAGGTAGATTAGTAAAAAATGATCACCTAGGTAAGAGATTCTAAAACTGTTAAAATCTAGTCGAATGACTTGTAAATTTTCATCCGCTCTTAGAACAAAAATGTAATACTCTTTGTTAGTTAAGGTTGAATCAGTAGTTGTTAAAGAGAAAAACATGAAATAGTTAAGATTTAAATTCTGTTTGTGATACTGATTCGTTTACATTAACTTTATAATTCGCATTTAAGCTTAGAAACATGATATCAAAAAACTAAGAATGAAGCTTAGGGTTTAATTCAAATATGTCAACTGTATATCTCGTTTAGTATCTCCAGATTAGATGAATAATAAGGTAATCATATATTGAATAAGTATACGTTTGACTGATGAACTCAGACTAATTAATTCGGCAGCTAGACATTAGAATATAAATGAAGTCAGTGTTAATTGTTAGTTAAGTTTTGATACTGAAGTCGCAATACTCATGTTCATACATAACTAATTTGATAAAGAATGTTTGAACCTGTTTTGAATTTGGTTAATAATTTGGAAGTGATCAGGCAGAAGAAGCTAGATTCAATTGTAAAAGATTCTAAGCACATAATAATTGATTCTGCAATTAAGAATTGGGATTCCTTTAGCCCTGTGCATCTCTTTTATATTAGCTCGAATTCCAGGCCCAAACACAAGGTGGCTGGATGTGAATGAAATACACAACAAAACTGCACTATGGTTATATTAATTAGGGAAAAACAGTGATAGAAAATATAGCACAACCTAGGTTTGACCCAAATCCTACTCTCAACGAAGTCGAAATGTATCTAAAGACACAGGCGTACTGGTAGGGTGTGGTTAAAGAATGCATTTTCACGACATTACAATTCTTTAAAAATGAAAAGCAGAACACTAATGCACATAATCAAAAAAATATAATTGGAATCAGATAAAAGCAAATACAACAGTTGAGCGACCGTGCTAAAAATATGGTGTAACGACCCGACCCATCATTATAGGAGTTACCGCCTCATTTTCTTCAGTTTATACTTTAATATGTTAATTTATATGGGTTTGGAGAGTTAGAAGTAAATCGGATGAAATCTAGTTAGAAATGAGACAATAAACATCTTTATGGGAAGGTTAGTTTGGAAAAGTCTACCGAATATTGACTGATGAGTTAGACTGCTCGGAATGGAATTCTAATGATTCGACTAGTTTCGGGGGATGACTTATGGCTTGGGAGAGCAATCGGAATCAAATTCGGAGGTCCGGTGTAGATTTAGGCTTAAATTGGATAAGGTTGAATTTTGGTGAATTCTAGACGGTAGGTGAGATTTTGATCCGGGGCTCGGAATGAAATTCCGAGAGTTGCAGTAGCTCCGTTAGGTGATTTTTGATATGAGTGCAAAATTTTAGATCATTCGGAGGTGTTTAGGTCGGATTTTAGATCAAATGTTAGTTTCGGAAGTTTTAGTGAAACTTAGGCTTGAAACCGTGAGAATTCAATGATTTTATTGTTTATGATGGTGTTTTTATGTTAGGAGCAAGTTTAAATGAAGTAATGTGACATATCTATGCATTTTGTTGAGGTCACGGGGCTCTCGTGATGATTTTGGATGCCCAACGGGAAGTTTTTAACATAAAAGTTGCAGCAGAAATTGCAGAGCAGCAATTTCCTCTCTGCGATCGCGTGGACGTGCTTGCAATCGCGTAGACCTCGCGGATCAATACCGTGCGATCGCGTAGTTCTGGCGGATCATTCAGTTTGATCTCGTAAGGAGTAGTGCGATCGCGTAGAGAGGGAGTTTATTTTTCTGCGATCGCGTAAGTATTCCATTGATCGCGTAAGGTAAAAATCGAGGGTTTGGAACTTTGTTCTCCGTGATCGCATGGTTTGGGGATGCGATCGCGTAAGTCAAAATGACTTGAACAAAACAGTAAACAGCAGACGTGAACCCCATTATTTTTACGCCACTTTTACTTCGTCAAGGGAGGGTTTTGAGTGCTTTGAGGAGAGAAATCAATGGGTAATCATTGGAGGTAAGTTTCTTGACTCAAAAACACAATTTTTTGCTAGAATTAACACCAAAATTCATGAAATTGGGTAGAATTTGTGAAGAACTAGGGCCTAAATTATGAAAACGAGTTTTTGGGTTTTGAAAGGCCATTCGAACTCCGATTTCGATAAATTTTATATGCACGGACTCGTGGCAAGACGAGGAATCCATTTGTACGATTATCGGAATTTTTTGAGAAGTGAGCCCGGGGCTCGAGTTTTACCAACTTCGTGAATTGTTTCATTTTTCGAGTAATTTTGATTGGGTTATGTTTATTTGACCCATATTTATGTAATTGTTGTGGTTTTGACTAGATTCGACGCACGAGGCGGCTAATTAGAAGGGAAAAAGTATCGCGGACGAATCCACGGCTAGTTAGAGGCGAGTTGTTAGTGTATATGATAGCCTGAGGATTTGAAACCCCAGTTTAGCATATTGGGATGCTATTTATGGCGTGACTCGCACACCATGGCAGGCGCCAGATTGGTTATGACTGGAAATTGAGACTTGGTTCATCCCGAATATGAATAATAGTATATTGGCGGTTGAAACGCACACTGTGATACGTGTACATGTGGGCTATAAGCCATGTTTGTGGCCTTGTGCCGATATGTAGTATCCTTAGGGGATAGATACCTATGTGATAGAATGATTTGTATAATCGTTGATCTCAGTCCTGGCTTAAAATCTCTATTATTAATTGCTAAGTCACCTGTTCTTGGAAAATTAAATAAAATTAAAGTATTTTTCATTGTTATTGAACTGGAACCTGGAAATAAATAAATTGAACTGTTGTGCACTGAGTATGGATCGGGATGCACGCCACCGCAGATGATATGAATATTGTGCTTGGGCTGAAGGAGCCCCTCCGGAATCTATACACACCCCTAGTGAGCGCCGTCGATGTTAAATGGATCGGGCTACGCGCCGTAGTGGTCACGTGCATTGCATTGCATTCTTGTTTGTAAATTAATTGTGATATTTGTGACTAGCTGTTGTTGTTAGTTCGTGGTAGGTATCGGACTGTAGTTTTAGCTTTGCTCTGTGGTACACTGTCGATTTCTTGCTTTCAGCTATTTTACATACTTTTTACTCACTGAGTACTTAGTATTCACCTCTACTCCCTGCACCTTTGTGTGCAGATTTAGGTACACATGAGGGTTAGATGAGCATTCCAGCTTACTTTAGAGTATATTCGAGTTGCTAAGGTAGTTGCTCCCATTCGCAGGACCTAGCTTCTCTTTTTATTTCGGTTATTTCTATATATATTGCCAGACATGAGTATTTTGATCAATATTCATATTATTATTCAGTTATGCTTAGAGGCTCTAGACTCATGACCCCGGATCTTTTAGGAGTGTTATTTTCGATGTCCGCACTTCTCAGTCTTTGATTCTACTATTATTATTGGAGTATTATTATTGACTCTTATATTCTTCTTGTAATTTGTCCTTTTGGGACTGGTCCTTAAATGTGGGAACAGTTGTTGGTCTGGCTTGCCTAGCTTTTGGGTTGGGCGCCATCACGACCGGGTTTAGGTCGTGACGAGTTGGTATAAGAGCCTAGGTTACTAGGCCTCCCAAGTCATGAGTCGGTTCAGTAGGCTCCCGCGGATCGATACGTACACATCCGTATCTATCATCGGGAAGCTACAGAACTTTGGGAAACACTTCACTTTCTTGGATTCATATCGTGCGGTTTTTGTTATCGTGAAACTAAATTTTTTGGTATTCTATTCTCTCGCAGATGGTGAGAACCCGTGCTAACAGATGTGGCAGACAACCACCAGTGGCAGAGGCAGGGCAGCAACACCAGCAGATGCTGACCGACCAACTGACTAGCACCTGGTGACCCACCCTGCGCCAGTGGACCAGGTTCAGAATTAGGTTCGAGCTGCAGGTACCCCAGCAACTCAGGTTTAGGCACCGGCAGTGTCTATTGAGATACCGGGTCTTCGGGAGACCTTAGCACAGATCCTATCAGTGTGTACTGGCTTAGCTCCAGGTGGTTACGGCCTCTACTGCAACAGCTTCTTCACAGGAAGGGGAGGAAATCAAACCCTCATTGCTAGTACACCAGAGCTGGTAGTTCAGGATTTCTAGGCACCCGAGGCAGCTCCAGCTCAGCCAGTTAAGCCGGCTGCACCAGTCGCACCAGCCCCAGCTCATGTGGTCCCAGCTATGCCTGATGACGAGCAACTTCGGTTGGAGAGGTTCAGGAGACTACAACCTCCGGCGTTCAGTGGTGTTGAGGGCGAGGATGTCCAGGGTTTTCTGGATAAGTGCCAGCGTATCCTTCATACTACGGGTATTCTGGAGTCTAGCGGTGTTGCTTTTACTACCTTCCAGTTCACAAGACAAGAAGTTCATTGGTGGGAGGATTTCGAGAGGCGTAGGCCTATTGGGGCAGCGCCCCTCACTTGGCAGCAGTTCTCTACATTATTTCTGGAGAAGTATGTGCCCAGTCTCAGAGGGAGGAGCTGCGCACCAGTTCGAGTGGTTGAAGCAGGGATATATGATAGTGACTCAGTACGAGTTGACGTTTACATAGCTAGCTCGACATGCCACGTGGATGATTCCGATAGGTCGTGAGAGGATCAGGAAATTTGTTGATGGTCTCAATTATCCTATTCGCATATTGATGACTAGAGAGAGGGCTATAGCAGTTACTTTTGAGGAGGTGGTTAATGTGGCTCGTCAAATTAAGACAGACCACCGTCGTGAGCGTGAGGAGAGGTAGGCTAAGAGGCCTCGTGGTATAGGTAATTACGGTGGTGCTCCGTTTAGAGGCCAGCCTCAGCACAGCGGGGGTCGTTCTCTCAGATCTCCTTAGTCAGGCCGTGCAGAGTCTAGTGGAGGTTCGTCAGAGAGTGGTCGTCAGGGTCATCAGGGCCAGCAGGGTCGTCAGTAGAGCCAGCCCGCACTGAGCGCCCTTCTAGCTCAGTGCTCTATTCTCGCTCCTTCAGCTCAGGGTTCACCTGCAGCGAGAGGTTCTTAGAAGTCCTTTTTTCTAGCTTCAGGCTGTTGTTTTGAGTGGGGTGAGTTTGGCCATATCAGGAGGGAGTGTCCCTAGTTGCTTCATAAGCGGTCTCAGTAGAGGGATCAGCCCTCGTCTTCTGCTCCTGTTTCTTCAGCACTCGCTCAGTCAGCTAGGAATGGTGGCCAGGTAGTCAGAGGTCGCCCTAGGGGTGAGGATCGTACTGGCAGAGGTTAGGCTCGTTTTTATGCTCTTCCGGATAGGAGGGACGCTAGTGCATCAGATGCAGTTATCACACGTATTATCTCAGTCTGCCACAAGGATGCTTCTGTCTTATTTGATCCTGGATCTACCTATTCCTATGTATCTTCATATTTTGTGCATCATTAGGGTACGACCCGTGGTATTCTTGCTTTGCCCGTTCATGTGTCTTCCCCAGTGGGTGATACAGTTATTATGGATCATGTATACCGATCCTGCCTTGTTACTATTAGGGGTCTGGAGACCCGAATTGACTTATTATTATTGGGCATGGTGGATTTCGATGTAATTCTTGGCATGGATTGGTTATCTCCTTACCATGTGATTCTGGACTGTCATGACAAGATAGTCACATTAGCTATTCCAGGTAATCCGAGGATCGAGTGGCAAGGTGTGACTGATTATGTATCCGACAAGGTGATTTCCTTCCATAAAGCCCAACGAATGATTATGAAGGGTTTTTTATATCTTATTTGGCTTTCATTAGAGATGTTGAGGCTGAGACTCCTAGTCTTGATTCGGTTCCCGTTGTGAGGGATTTTCTGGATGTATTTCCAGCAGACCTGCCGGGCATGCCGCCGGACAGGGACATCGATATCGGTATTGACTTGGTGCCGGGCACTCAGCCCATTTCTATTCCTCCATACTGCATGGCACAAGCTGAGTTAAAGGAGTTGAAAGAACGGCTTTAGGAACTCTTAGATAAGGGGTTCACTCGCCCGAGTGTGTCACCTTGGGGTGCACCGGTATTATTCGTAAAGAAGAAAGATAGTACAATGATAATGTGCATTGATTACAGGCATTAGAACAAGGTGACGGTAAAGAATAAGTACCCATTACCTCGTATTGAGGACTTGTTTGATTAGCTTCAGGGAGAAAGCGTATTCTCTAAGATTGACCTTCGATCGGGTTATCACCAGTTGAATATTAGGGATTCAGACATTTTGAAGACAGCTTTTAGAACGATATATGTGCACTATGAATTTCTGGTGATGTCTTTTGGGCTGACGAATGCCCCAGTCGCATTCATGCACTTGATGAACAGTGTATTTTGGTCGTACCTTAATTCTTTTGTAATCATATTTATTGATGATATCCCACTGTACTCGCGCAGCCAGAGGAGCACGCACATCACTTAAGGGTGGTATTGCAGAGATTGAGAGCGGAAAAGCTTTATGCAAAAAATTTTATGTGTGAGTTTTGGCTTGATACTGTGACTTTTCTGGGACATGTAGTGTCTAGCGATGGTATTCGGGTTGACCCACAAAAAGTTGAGGTGGTGCAGAATTGGCCCAGGTCGTCCTCAACTACTGAGATCCGAAGTTTCCTCGGTTTGGTAAACTATTACCGCAGGTTTGTTCAGGGCTTTTTGTCTATTGCTTCACCTTTGACGAAGTTGAAACAGAAGAATGCTTGATTTGTGTGGTCTGATGAATGTGAGGAGAGCTTCCAGAAGCTCAAGTCGGCCTTAACCACAGCTCCGGTACTTGAGTTGCTATCAGCCTTAGGGTCTTATATGGTGTATTGTGATGATTCGAGAGTTGGGATCGGTTGTTTATTGATGCAGGAGGGTAGAGTTATTGCATATGCTTCTCTTCAGTTACAGCCCCATGAGAAGAACTACCATGTTCACGACTTAGAGTTAGCTGCTATTGTTCATGCCTTGAAGAGTTGAATGCATTACTTGTATGGTGTATCTTGTGACGTATATACAGACCACCGCAGCCTTCAGCGCCTATTTAAGCAGTATGATCTCAATTTGGGGCAGCGGAGATGGCTTGAATTACTCAAATACTACAATATTACCATCTTGTATCATCCCTGGAAGGCCAATGTAGTGGATGATGCTTTAAACTAGAAAGCTATTAGTATGGGCAGCTTGGTGTACATTCTAGTTGGGGAGAGGCCCCTTGCAGTTGATGTTCAGGCTTTAGCTAATCAGATGGTGAGGCTGGATATTTCTGAGCCCAGTCGGGTGACGGCTTGCGTGGTATCTCGGTCTTCCTTATATGACCGTATTCGAGAGCGCCAGTATGATGATCCACACTTGCTTGTCCTTAAGGACAGAGTTCAGCATGATGATGCCAGAGATGTCACTACTTATAGTGACGGTGTTTTGCGAATGCAGGGCTGGATATGCGTGCCCAATATTGATGGCCTTCGTGAGTTGATATTGGAGGAGACCCACATCTCGCGGTATTCTATTCACCCAGGTGCCGCAATGATGTATCAGGATTTGAGGCAGCATTATTGGTGTAGAAAGATGAAGAAAGATATTGCGAGTCATGTAGCATGATTCCTAGAATGCCAGCAGGTCAAGTATGAACATTAGAGGCCCGATGGTGTGTTCCAGCGTATTGATATTCCCGAGTGGAAGCGGGAAAGGGTCACTATGGACATTGTTACTAGACTCCCTCGGACATCGAGGAAGTTTGATTCAGCTTGGGTGATTGTGGATAGGCTGACCAAGTCATCTCATTTCATTCTTGTGTGTACTACATACTCCTCAGAGCGGTTAGCAGAGATATTCATCCATGAGATTGTAAGATTGCATGGATTCCCAATTTCTATCATATCAGACAAAGGTACTCAGTTTACTTCATAGTTTTGGAGGACATTTCAGCGAGAGTTGGGTTCGTAGGTAGAGCTGAGCATAGCATTTCACCCACAGATGGATGGTCAGTCCGAGCGTACAATTCAGATACTGGAGGACATGTTGCGTGCTTGCGTCATTGATTTTGGAGGTTCTTGGGCTGATAAATTTCCTCTTGCAGTGTTTGCTTATAATAATAGCTATCAGTCCAGCATTTAGATGGTGCCGTATGAAGCCTTGTATGGGAGGCGGTGTAGGTCTCCAGTCGGTTGGTTTGAGCCCGGCGAGGCTAGATTATTGGGGACAGAGCTAGTTCAAGATGCTTTAGACAACGTGAAGGTGATTCAGGAGAGACTTCACACAGCTCAGTCGCGTCAGAAGAGTTATACAGATCAGAAGGTCCGAGACGTGCCTTATTCAATGGGCGAGAAGGTGTTGCTGAAAGTTTCTCCTATGAAAGGCGTTATGAGGTTTGGAAAAAAAGGAAAGCTGAGCCCACAGTTCATTGAACCTTTTGAGGTGCTTAGGAAAGTTGGGGAGGTGGCCTATATGCTTGCTTTGCCACCCAACTTGTCGGGAGTTCACCCGGTGTTCCATGTATCTATGCTCCGGAAGTACGTTGGAGATCCATCACATGTATTACACTTCAGCACGATACAGCAGGATGAGGACTTGACCTATGATGTGGAGCCGGTAGCCATTTTGGGTCGACAGGTTCGTAATTTGAGATCCAAAGACATAGCTTTAGTGAAAGTGCAGTGGAGAGGTCGTCCCGTGGAGGAAGAAACTTGGGAGACCGAGCAGGAGATGCGGAGCAAATATCCACATTTATTTGAGACTCTAGGTATGTTTCTTAACCCGCTCGCGAACGAGCGTTTGTTTAAGTTGGGGAGAATGTAATAACCCGACCCGTCGTTACGGGAGTTAATGCCCCGTTTTCTTCATTTTATACTTTAATATGTTAATTAATATGTGTTTGGAGAGTAAGAATTAAATCGGATGGAATCTAGTTAGAAATGAGAAAATAAACCTCTTTATGGGAAGGTTAGCTTGGAAAAGTCAATCGGATGTTGACTAATGAGTTAGACAGCTCGGAATGAAATTCTGATGATTCGACTAGTTTCGGGGGATGATTTAAGGCTTAGGAGAGCAATCAGAATTGAATTCGGAGGTCCGGTGTAGATTTAGGCTTGAATTGGCTAAGGTTAAATTTTGGCGAATTCCGGACGGTATGAGAGATTTTAATCTGGGGCTCGGAATGAAATTCTGAGAGTTGCAATAGCTCCGTTAAGTTATTTTGGATATGCGTGCAAAATTTCAAATTATTCGGAGGTGTTTAGGTCGGGTTTTAGATCAACTGTTAGTTTCGGAAGATTTAGTGAAACTTAGGCTTACATCTGTGAGAATTCGATGATTTTGTTCTTTATGATGGTGTTTTTATGTTGCGAGCAAGTTTGGATGAAGTATTGTGACATATCTGTGCATTTGGTTGAAGTTCTGGGATGATTTCAGATGCCCAACGGGAGGTTTTTAACTTAAAAGTTGCAGCAGAAACTACAGAGCAGCAATTTCCTCTCTGCGGTCGCGTGGACCTGCCTGCGATCAAGTAGGCATGGCGGATCAATACAGTGCGATCGTGCGAAGAGTAGTGTGATCGCGTAGTTCTGGCAGATCATTTAGTGCGATCACGTAGAGAGGGAATTTGTTTCTCTACGATCGCGTAAGGCAAAAATCGAGGGCCTGGAACTTTGTTCTCCCCGATCGCGTGATTTGGGGATGCGATTGCGTAAGTCAAAACGACTGGACAGAACAGTTTAATTATAAACAGCAGACGCGAACCCCTTTATTTTTATACCACTTTTAATTCGTCAAGGGAGGGTTTTGAGTGCTTTGTAGAGAGAAATCAATGGGTAATCGCTGAAGGTAAGTTTATTGACTCAAAAACACAATTTTTTGCTAGAATTAACACCAAAATTTATGAAATTGGGTCGAATTTGTAAGAACTAGGGCCTCAATTATGAAAATGAGTTTTTGGGTTTTGAAAGGATATTCGAACTCCGATTTCGATAAATTTTATATGCACGGAATCGTGGCGAGACGACGAATCCGTTGGTATGATTTTCGAAATTTTTCGAGAAATGGGCCCGGGGCTCGAGTTTTACCAACTTTGTGAATTGTTGCGTTTTTCGAGTGATTTTGATTGGGTTATGTTTCTTTGACCCATATTTATGTAATTGTTATTGTTTTGACTAATTTCGACGCACGAGGCGGCAAATTCGAAGTGAAAAGGCATCGCAGACGAATCCACGATCGGTTAGAGGTGAGTAGTTAGTGTATATGATAGCCTGAGGGTTTGAACCCCCGGCTTAGCACATTGTGACGCTATTTAGGGCATGACTGGCACCCCATGGCAGGTGCAGGATTGGTTATGACTTGGTTTATCCCGAATATGAATAATAGTATATTGGCGGTTGAAACGCACACTGTGATAAGTATATATGTGGGCTATAAGCCATGTTTGGGGCCTTGTGCCGACGTGTAGTATCCTTAGGGGATAGATACCTATGTGATAACATGATTTGTAAAATCATTGATCTCAATCCTGGCTTAAAATCTCTATTATGAATTGCTAAGTCACTTGTTCTTGGAAAATTAAATAAAATTAAAGTATTTTTCATTGTTATTGAACTAAAACCTAGAAATAAATAAATTGAACTGTTGTGTGACTCATCTGCATGCTGTGGACTGAGTATGGATCGGGCTGCATGTCGTAGCAGATGATATTAATATTGCGCTTGGGCTGAAGGAGCCCCCCAGAGTCTATACACACCCTTAGTGAGCGCCGTTGAAATTAAACGGATCGGGCTACGCGCCGTAGCGATCATGTGCATTGCATTCTTGTTTGTAAATTACCTGTGATATTTGTGACTTGGTTTTGTTGCTAGTTCGTGGTAGGTATCGGGCTGTTGTTTTAGCTTTGCTCTGTGGTACTCTATGGATTTCCTACTTTCAGCTATTTTATATACTTTTTACTCACTGAGTACTTAGTACTCACCCCTACTCCATGCTCCTTTGTGTGCAGATTCACGTACGCAGGAGGGTTAGACGAGCGTTCCAGCTTACTTCAAAGTATATTCGAGTTGCTGAGGTAGCTTCTGGCATTGGTAGGACCAAGCTGCTCTCGTTATTTCAGTTATTTCTATATATATTCCCAGACTTGAGTATTTTGATCAATATTCATATTACTATTCAGTTTTGCTTAGAGGCTCTAGATTCGTGACCCCAGATATTTTGGGAGTGTTATTTTCGATGTTCGGACTTCTCAGTCTTTGATTATGCTATTATTATTGGAGTATTATTATTGACTCTTATATTCTTCTTGAAATTTGTCCTTTTGGGACTGGTCCTTAAATGTGGGAATAGTTCTTGGTCTGTCTTGCCTAGCTTTTGGGTTGGGCGCCATCATGACTGGGTTTGATTCGTGACTGTAACAGAATTCCTTATCCCAGTGACAGAATTCCTTTTCCCGGGTTAACAGAATTCCTTATCCGAATTTCTAGTTCGCAGACTGTAACAGAGTCAAACATTCCTCGGTTCGGGATTAAACCAGTGACTTGGAACACCATAATATTCTCAAGTGGTGACTCTGAAAAACTTAAATAACTAATCCTGTTCTGACTGTCCTTTAAATTGGAAAAACTCATCTATGCCCTCGCGGGTAAAGTAGCAATATAAAAAAGGAGGTGTGACAGCTCTGGCGACTCTGTTGGGGATAAGAAACCCAGAACTTCGGTTCAGGGTTTAGGAATTCGTGCTCAGTTAAATTACCGTTTTTGATTATATCTGATTTCACTATATGTTTCTGATCAATGTGCTATATGTTTACCGCTTTGATATTACGTATTGTATATAAAAATTGTGCCGAAAACCCTTCTATTCTCACCTCCGGGGATGTGCTTACTGGTTGAGACTCCCCTTTCTGTTAGTGTCAATACCAAAAATAAGAAAAGAGGCCGGACAAGTTACTAAGCTGGACGATCCCGCAGGTCCCTGGTACATAGCCCCCTCCTCGACTCAAGTTGTCCGCTCGGGTACACAGTCTAGAACCAATGAAAACCAGGATATTGAGCTAGAATTAGGACGATTATTTGTATCATATCTGACTTAGGGGACTCAATACAGGGGTTGGATCCGTCTAGGACAGGTGACCTGAATATGAAAAGACCAAGCATGATTATATGTTCCATTTATTGGTCCTGGGCCATTATGTTGACCGACTAAATAATTGAGGGAAAGAAAAGTGAAAATAGCAATTTTAGAAGAAACCGATGTCTAAATACTGACGAAACTCTTTCAAAATTTTGAGAAAATATCAAAAACAGTTGGAATAAGTCAATTTTGTCAAAATTAAAAAATAGTTGGTCTAAAAAACATTTGACCGAACTACGCTGGATTGATTCTCCCCACTAGGCGAGGTACGTAGGCAACCCTTGACTGGTCCAACCACCCTTTTACAAAAACTACCAAAAAATGTTAATTTTCAATAAATCAAAGTGATGCCATTTTGACAAAATAGCCGAATGTCCCGAGAGGGCACCGGAAGGTTATTTTTGCAAAGATGGCCACTTTTGAGTCATTATCCTTAAAATAATAAGTACTGCCTTAAAATATTCAGTTGAAGTGTTGAAGGCCGTATTTGCAAATGGGGACTTTTCATTTTTGAACAAAATAAATTTAAAATATATTTTTTGTCTTTTTGGGTCAAAATAATATGTGATTAAATCACCTTTAATAAATGTGTAGGATGAGCACAATACAAAATGAACCTTTTTCATTAATGAATAAAATCCCTTTGGAGTTGCGTCTATGAATGATTTGGGTCAAGACGGACAAGATGAGATCAATAAATATTTGAAAGGTCTTACCGGGTTGCTTGATATTATACCTCGGGGAGACATCATTCGAGCCTTGGTCACCTACTGGGATCCCGCACACAGTGTGCTCCACTCTCAGACTTTGATGTCACTCCGTAAGTAGAGGAGATTGCTAGTTATATTGGGAAAAATGAGGTCCCCCTAAAAGACAAGTATCCGGTTTCACCAATATCCGTCATTGCTCATAGATTCCTGGATTTCTTGAAAATAGCCCGAAGCGTCCATAATGAAGATTTGGCCCATGAGTTCTGCACTATAAATTTCATATACCATAGGTATGGTCACATCGGTGGGTTTTAATAACCCGGCAAACAAACTATGCAGCAACGCAAACCGGGAAAAATAGGAGGAACATAGGCGTTTTGCTTTCATGGTGTCCTTTTTGGGTTTAATAATATTTCCGTGGAAATATGGGAACATCGACATAAGAATTTCCGGAATTGTCAGTACTCTCCTCACGCAGGATAATAGTACTTTGGCGCCTATGATAGTAGCCGATATCTTTCGTACCCTCACAGCTTGTAAAGTCTGAGTAGATTCTTTGAGGGATGCAATTTGCTATTACAAATGTGGATGATCGAGCACTTATTCCATCGTCCTCAATTTCAGAGTTATGGATCTTCGGAAAGAACTTGCATAGAAGAATTCTACACGAGGATACAATGAGTCAAGTTGCCGGAAGGGTTTAAGAGTTGGATCACATATTTCCGATCTCTTATTGCCAGCCAGATAGAATGGGCATCCGGGTTGCTAACCGTCAATGAAATTATATACATACCGGTAGAAGGATCGTACTTTCTCTTAATGGGGCTAAAAAGTATTTAACTCTACGCTCCGTATCGAGTTTTACGGCAACACGGAAGATATCAAATAGTGACAAAAGATGGAGACCTCAGCACTCAAGTAATAGAGATTAGTCCCGACGGGCAATTTCCTGAAGCAAACGTCTGTCAAATATGGAATGAGTGTCAATGCTTGAAACTGGACACTTGTCTAAGGGATCGGGCCAGAGGTGAAGTGTCACCTGGTTACTCCGCATGGTATAGGAGAGATTGTGAGCATGAAAGACCAGCGAAGAGACCTCACATCCAAGAATTTTCCAAGCTGTTGAAAGAGCAATGGTATTGGTTGGCTAAGGAAAACGAGTACTGAGCAAAAATCAGTATGCTAGAAAAACAAGTTCAAGACCTCAAGTTCGAAAATAGCGTGAAAACAGCAGCTGATGAGTGTGAAAAGAAGCATCTGGTTAATGAAAATGAGGCCTTAAAAGCTCAAATTCTGAAAATGAGAACAACAACTGAAACCCTATTCAGAATTCCCGGGATGAAAAATTGATTGATTATTTGCGGCAAAATGTGAACAATTACAGTATTGACCTGGATAAAGCCGGAAAAGAATTGATTGGGGTTTGGAAGCAATTGGCCAGGAATGCTAAAGAAAGGGCGCGTATGATCCAACAATTGAAAGAAGAACATAATGTCAAAGTTGCTTGGTTAAGGAAAAAGATTGTCACTGCCGAGGTCATAATTAGCAAACAAGTAAAAGAGTTTAGCATGGAAAGAGAACATTGCTATATGGCTATGGCACGATTAGAAATGGAACTGCAGCAGCTTCAAGAGAAAAAGCCAACAAAATCTGGATGCTCGTGCCGAACAAATAGGGAGGTTACTTCAAGAAAAAAGAGTGATTATAGAGAGAATTGTAACATTGCTCATTATATCACTCGGAAATGCAAGATATGTGAAGATATGACCCATACCACATTCTTCGCCTCAGCAATGATATTCGTAAAGAAAATAATGGGTAATTTAGACAAACTCCAAAGGGGACTTGAATATAGGCCTGCGGCGAGACCGAATGATGTCCCGCGGGCACTAGGGTCTTTAATGTATTCTTAGGTCATGCATTTTGAGTCTGTATTTTTCATTTTCTGTATTATTAGAGGATTGTAGTACAATTATCATCTTAGATTTTATCTTTGTAATCAATGTTGGTTATTAATAAAATTGAAAATCCCAAGAATTTGTATTTGTGATCTTTGATGTTCTTTCTCTTTAAATACATATGCGGTAGGCAAATGCATACGATAAACCAAAGAAATGTTGGTGGTAATAAAAATAAAAGAGAGAAGAAAAAAGAAAAAGCCGAAACAAAAGAATTGGCAAAACAAGAAAAGATAACATAAAAATAATAATGCCGGGATGAAGCATATTGCCAAGAAAAATTGTGTTTGTGCTCCCAACATGTGATATTTTAATCCATTATGGCCTAACCACTAACGAGTATTGTTGTTGTTGAGTAAGGGATATGTGGTTAGTAACTGGCATTCTGGCAACCAATCATTACAACATTCGTCCTAAGGATATGACAAAGGCAATCACTTAGGAAATTGAGGCCACGATTATGGATCCAACCTGGGAAGATGAGGTAGTAAACATGGGCAATATGAAAGAAGAGATGTACAATCTCAAATAGCAGATGGCCGAGATGTACTAGGCCTGGGCTAAGGGACAACCTTTACCCACATACCCAGCGAATCTTGCTTATATCCCTCCAACGGTCCAAGCACATGACCCACCCACCGTAAATTCATCTTCCACTTACCCCATATACCCACCTTACTATGCAACTACTTCACAAGCACCACCACCTACTCCACTTCCCACACAAATTCCACCACCACCAAAACATGTCGCTCCCGTATATGTGGCACCTCCACCAGCCAGACTACACAAATCATCCAGTGAACCATTGTTCCACGTCCAAGACAATCATTATTACACTCCGGAACCTACTTTCCGACGGCATGATTCCTATACACCTCTCATCGATATGGTCGAAGAGGAAAAACCACCCAAAAATCCTGAATAGGAAGAGATGATCAGAAAGATTAAACATCTTGAACATCATTCTGGAACATGCAGGGCCTGTGAGGCCAAGTAAGCGTAGCTTAAAAAGACTTATGTTTATTCCCGGAGGTACTGCTGCAGCATGCCATTGTTGACTAAACATAAACCAACATTTTCAATCTCCGCCTTGGTTTGCGTTTCAAGCGTGCGTGTAAACAAATCTGGCCAAAACTTCTAAGCTTACTGGGCAATCTTGTTATAAGAAACAAGAAGAATCAAACTATGGTTGAACATACCACCTCCACCTAACATTTGTTCTCTTCGAAGTTGCATCAGTTGATGCACAATCCCACCAAGTCTTTGCAGTGTGCAAACTTAGCGAGCGACAATATCTTGGTCAACATATCTGTGGAATTATCATCAGTGATAACCTTCACGGCCTTGATAGTTCCCTCTTCAACAACATCTCTAAAGAAATTAAATCTGACATCAATGTGTTTAGTACGCTCATGAAATCTTTGATTTTTTATTAGATGAATAATACTCTAACTATCACATCTAAGAGTTGATTCCAACTGAACCAAACTCAATTCTGCTATTAAACCTTTTAACCAAATAGCTTCCTTCACCGCCTCAGCTGTTGCATTCTGCTTCTGTCGTAGACAAAGCGACAATCGACTGTAGAGTCGACATCCAACTACGGCACTGCCAACGAGGGTAAAGATGTATCCAGTTGTGGACCTTCTTCTATCAAGATCTCCTGCATAGTCAGAATCCACATAACCGAGAATTGAAATACCTCCACCCCTTTTTCGAAAGGTTGGACCAACTTCAGAAGTTCCTTTTAGATATCTCAATATCCACTTGACAACTTCCCAATGCCTCTTTCCTTGGATGGACATGTATCTATTTACCACACATACAGATTGAGCAATATATGGACGTGTGCATACCATAGCATATATAATGCTACCAACTACACTGGCATAGGGAATCTTTGACATATGCTCCACCTCATCCTCGGACTGAGGCATTTGTAACTCTAAAGGTTTAAAATGAGGAGCTAATAGTGTACTTACATGCTTGCATGTATGCATATTGAATCTCTCGAGAATCCTTTCAATATAAATCTTCTGAGAAAGATGTACAACACCGTATTATCTTGAAATTTCCATACCAAGGATTTTCTTTGCAGCTCTTAAATCCTTCATGTCAAATTCCTTACTCAATAGCTTCTTCAAAGTATTTATCTCTGTAATGTTATTAGCAGCAATAAGCATATCATCAACATAGAACAATAAATAAATCATTGAGTTACCAGACATCTTCTTGTGATATACACAACTATCAAATGCACTCCTTGAGAATTGATGTGTGGTCATGAATGCATCAAACCTTTTGTACCACTGTCTAGGGGATTGCTTCAAACCATACAAAGACTACTTTAGTTGACATACGTGATCTTCTTTTCCCTCAGATTGGAAACCTTCAAGCTGATCTATATATATTGTCTCTTCCAGATCACCGTGTAAGAAAGCAGTTTTGACATCAAGTTGTTGAAGCCCCAAGTCAAATTGTGCAACCAATGCTAGTAGCACGCGAATTGAGCTATGCTTCACGACTGGAGAGAAAATCTCATTGTAGTCAATTCCCTCCTTCTGACTGAAACCTTTTGCAACCAATCTCGCCTTAAACCTAATATCTTCCACTTCAGGAATTCCCTCTTTCTTTATGTAGTTCCACTTGTATCCAACTGTCCCCTTCCCCTTTTGTCTTTTCACTAAGACCTATGTCTGATTCTTGTGAAGAGACTCCATCGCTTCCATCATGGCTAACCACCATTGTGCAGCATCCTTGCAAGAAATTGCTTCAATATACAAGGAGGGCTCCAAATCCTTAATCTCTTCTTGTGCAGCTACGAACACATATGCAATCAAGTTTGCTTGATTTATAAGGTGTTCCGGTTCTTGTGTCTGCCACTTCTCCCTCCCCTTCACAATTGTGTATTGGTTCATTGACAGCAAGTTCTTTAAGATCTACATCTTCTGACTCATCTTTAACCTGAGTCTCTTGATCCTTTTCCTTAGCAAGCTCCACTAGAGGCTCCACCTGCTCGTTGTTCTTGTTTCCTAAAAACTCCACGGAAACTTTACGGGGATCAATTATAGAGGATTCATCAAAGGTGACATCTCTACTAACTATAAATTTGAGTAAAGAGAAACACCAAAGTTTGTACCCTTTTACTCCATCCACATACCCTACGAATATGGCCTTCTTAGCCCTTGGTTCAAGCTTTCCTTCATTAACGTGATAATAAGCTGGACATCCACATACTCATAAGTATGAATAGTTAGAGGGCTCACCTGATCATACCTCATTCAGAGTCTTAAAGTCAATTGGCGATGCTAGAGATCGATTGACAATATGAGTTGCGGTGTGTACTGCTTCAATCCAAAATACTTTGGACATTTTTGCATGTATGAGCATACAACAAGCATTTTCAAGAAGAGTTTTGATCATTCTCTCGGCAACTCCATTCTGCTGTGGGGTATGCCTAATAGTCCTATGTCTTGAGATCCCATGAACCTTGCATAATTCATTAAACTCTTCATTGCAAAACTCCAAGCCATTGTCTGTGCGAAGATACTTGATTTTTCGCTCCATTTGATTTTCAATAAAATCTTACACTCTTTAAATTCTTCAAAAACATTGCTTTTTGCCTTCAAAAAATGCACCCAAACCTTTCGTTAGAAATTATCAATAAAAGTGAGAAGATACCTCTTTCCACCCTTCAATAGATGTTTAGAGGGACCTCATAAATCTTAATGGATGTAGTCTAGAATTCCTCTTGTCTTGTGTTTTCTAGTGCTGAAGCTGACCTTCTTCTACTTCCCTAGAACGCAGTGCTCATAGAAGTCAAGTGTGCTGATCTTCTCACCTTCCAAAAGGTTACAATTTCTCAGCATCTCCAGTCCACATGTGCTCATATGACCTAGTCACATGTGCCATAATCTTGCCTTGTCATCATTAGATAACTGCAATGTAGATGCATTTGTAGGGCCAACAATGGCGCTTCTGGCCAGCTTGCCTTTTAGCATGGCTAAAGAACCTTTAGTCACCTTCATAGTTTCTGCTTTACTCATGTACATGTAGCCTCGTTCATCCAGAGTACCCAAAGAGATCAAATTCTTCTTCAGATCAGGAACATGACGGACTTGTGTAATAGTCCTCATGACTCCATCATGGCAGCAAACTCGGACTGAGCCAATGCCAACTATTGCACAAGTTGCATCATTGCCCATTACTACAGTTTCTCCACTTTTCTCATAGCTGCTAAACTAGTCTTTTTGTAATGTCATATGGAGAGTACAAGTAGATTCTAACACCCATTTGTTTCCATAATTACTATTATTACATGATGTTGTTAGTACATAATCATTATCAAAATTATGTACCTGTTCAACTGTAGATGCACTCGTCTTTTCCTTGGATTTTGACATTGGGCAATCTCGTTAAAAGTGTCCCTTCTTGCCACAACCCCAACACTCTGTATTCTTCTTGTTCACATATGACTTTGATCTGTACTTTGATTTTCTCTTTCCTTGTTAGCTAGTCCGGCCTCTCACAAAGAGCCCATTTGCCTGGTCATCTTTGTATCCTTCGATGTGCCTCCGCACATCACTAGAGTTAAGTGTCTGCTGTACTTGCTAAAGCTTGATAGGCTCCTTGTTATACATCATTGAATTCTCAATATCACGATATCCTAAAGTCAATTAAAATAGCAAAGCACATGCAAGCGTCTCCTCCTCCATTTTAATTCCTGCAATATGCAAGTCCATGACAAGTTTATTGAATGCAGCTAAATGATCTTGTAACGAAGTACCTAACCCCATCTTAAATGTGTGAAGACGCCGTTGTAACAACATCCTTGTTGTCACTGATCGGTCTTGGTATAGCCCTTCTAGATTTTCCCATAACCTTTGGCTGTCTCTTCGGTACCTGTACTCACTTCACAAAGCACGTTATGTGCAAGGGATAGTTGGATTGCACTCAATGCATCCCCTTCAATCTTCTCCTTATCGGGAGCTGTTATATCCTTAGGATACTTTCCGTCAATAGCATGGATTGAATCTTCCCTCCGCAGTAACACCATCATCTGGTTCTTCCAGATGTTGAATTGTTGCGTCCAGTGAATCTATCAATTTCAAACTTCATGGAACTCATCTTTGCTTGTTCTTCCTCCTTGGATCATTATGAATCATGTAGCTCTGATACCAATTGTTAGCGGAAACGTAAAAGAAGAACACAAGATTTAACGTGGTTCGGATCAAAATAATCCTACGTCCACCATAGAATAATTGCCTTTCTATTATTTACAAATGAATGAGAGATTTTCCAATTACACTTAAGAGAATTTCTCTCTTAACTCTCTACTCACAGCACTATATTGTATTATTTTTGGGATGGTTTCTACAAATGAAAGAGTGCATCTATTTATAAAGGTAAGGACCTCCTCTTGATGTCATTGGTGATATCAAACTACCTTCTCTTGATGTCATGGGTGACATTAAAGGAGGAAGCGTCCTCCTAGCATCTATACCAACTCTTTCCACCAACTCTTCCAATTGGCATGCCATTGTTGACTAAACATAAACCAACATTTTCAGGATGCCATTGTTGACTAAACATAAACCAACCTTTTCAAATCATAATGGGAATCAAACACTTAACAGTTCATTTATTATCTAACAGACTTCTTCGTCACTACCAAGTCGTATTGATACATCTCGGAGTACTAACATACTCATCATATGGATATCCAACAACCATTCCGACTAATAGTGACAATGTCGAACATATAAATTCAAAACACTTGCTCACACAATCAGCACCTTGGTGCTCAAGCCATAGGAAAGGATCTGGCCTCAAGTCCTCCATACTAGCCCAACATAAACTCGTGGAGATTACATCTCACTCCTTGATCGGGGAATCGCAAGCCATCAAAGCTTATCTAATACTAAGCACTCATGCACGCATACAAATGCATGTAAGGAATCGCAAGAGTTTCTTTTCAAGTTGAATCAAGAACGCACGATATGAATTGAAGAATGTGAAGTTTTCCTAAAGGTTTTGTAGCTTCCCGAGGCCCCCGAAAACTCAATAAAAAGAGCCAACCCATCCTAAAACATCATTCAAACTTGATCCAATCATCAAAACACCACAATTGACACCAAAATCATCAAATTACATCGGATTCAAGCCTAGGTTCTTTCAAAAATTCCGAATCATGCATTCGATAAAAAACCTACCCAAATCACTTTCGAATAAACTAGAATTTTGCACACACATCCAAAACAACCTAACAAAGCTACTACAACTATCTAAATTTCATTCCCACCCTCGGATCAAAACTCACCTATCAATCAAAATTCGTCAAAATACTAACTTCACCAATTCAAGCCTAATTCTACACCGGACATCCAAAATAAATTTTGATCACACTCCTAAGTCACAAATCATCCCCCGAAGCTAATCAATTTACCAAAAATCACATCCGAGCCATCTAACTCACATGTCAACTTTTGGTTGATTTTTGCAAAACAAGCCTTCCTTAAAGAGACTAAGTGTCTCCTTTCCACCCAGAATCAATCCAAATAAACTCATTCAGCCAAGACTCGGATAATAACATAGAAGGAAGTAGAACATGGGAAAACCAGAGTGGTAACTCACATGATGACGGGCCAGATCGTCACAGAAAAAGTACAGTAAATCAATATATTCAATTGATATTTTGTGCCTATAAATACCCGTCTTCTCCATTTTATAGCTATTTCTCAATTATACATTTTGCCTTTTACATAATAAGGTCATTATGGAAGATTTAAAAGGCATTAAATGTTATGTCACATAATAATTATAATTTAATACAAAATCTTTAACGCTTTTAGTTTTTAATGCTTATTAAATATTATATTTGGGCTCTCCTGAACTGTCAGGTTCATTCTTCTATGTTTTTGGACATAAATAGGTACGAGCGTCGAGTCTTTTTGAATACTAACCCCTTGCCTTCTTGTGCTTCCGCTCGTATCTGTTACAACTCGTGTGTCATTGCTTTTTGTCATTCTTTGACCAGCCTACATTTCATGACACATCATCTTTCAATCTCTTCAATATGTAAACTCAATTTCTCCCGATACAGATAGTCGCCCACTTGCCATTTATTCCTCAATCAATGTTTGGGAAGTTGATTTTATTGAAGCAGGAATATTTGATGACATTAATATTATAATTGACTTGAAGCTTCAATTGTCACTTCCTTTTAATGCTCATGACATGTGGCACCAATTCACCTGTTTTGCACTTTTGCAGCTCTTTTAAGGCTTTTTTACGGCTTCACTACACACGACGCAACAGCTCTCATTATGACTTTTCCATCATTGCACCTTTTCCTTTGACAGTTGATTCTTAGTATAAATATAGTTCATGTTTTTGTCTTTCTCACTTAAAGTTCAAAACTTTTAGAATATTCTACTCTTATTCTTCAATTACATTGTATTGTCATGGCTTCACCAAACCCTAACCCTAGGAGAACCTACATAGTCCATAGCTTTCCTCCTGCCCCTAATAAGAGTAGAAAAGGAGGAGGGGGTAGATTGCATAATTTAGGGTCTTCATCCATATGTGGTTCTTCTCTTCCTTCATTTTGTTCTAGTCCATCTTCTAGAACCAGATGTTCTGTTTCACATCGATCTTCCTCTAGAGGAAAGGAATCCTCTGAGCCTTTTCATGAACCTCTAGTAGAAGAGATAATTCCAGCGGAATTTTCCTTCTATAATGATAGAGTGTCTCTTAGAAATCAAGTTTCTACTTTAGATCATGCTGATATTTACCCAACTCAGATCACTGAATGTCTGATTTCTTAAGTTCGTAAGGACGGCCATTAGAGTCAAGACTTCCCCATCACAATTCCCAACGCAAACCAAAGAATCACCTCTTATTTGACGGGATTTTCCTTTGTTTATACATATTCTTTCACCTTAGGATTCAAACCTCCTATTCACCCTGTTATTCTAGAATTCTGTTATTTTTTGGCATATGTTTAGGTTAGATTAGCCCTATAGTATGGAGGGTTGTTACCTATTGAGGCATATAACCAATAGGGCTGGTGTACCTTTTACTTTCTCCTACATAATTCATTTTTACTCCCTTAGACTCTTTCATAATGGTGTTTTCACTCTTGTAGCAAAGAGCAAAAGAGTTCTGGTTAGTCTCGAGGATGACAAAGACCGTTGCTGGTATGCCCGATTTGTTGATGCTCCCACAGTTGGTTTGGTGGGTGATGGAAATGTTCCCTTCCCCGAGAAGTGGAATTTTTCACGTGAGTAGTTTTCCTGTACCTTTTTTCACTCAATTTTGATGATTATTTATTCTAATTTTCCTTTTCTTTTCCTGTAAACATGGGGAGTATGGACGATGCTCCCAATTTCCGTGCTTGAGTAGGAAAGTTGCTGAATATTGCCCTAATGGAGGGTAGATCTTGGAAGAATCTTTCCCAACGATTTTTTTGGAAAATGAAAACTCATGGTAGGCTTACTTTCTTTTATTATTTTCACATATTTCTTTTTTTTAAAACTTGTTTTAATCCTTTTTTTATTAGGATTTGCTATTTGAGGGGTTACTGCCGAGGCGGTCCTGGCTTCTCGTATTTATTTGAAAAGGGCCCAAGAAATAATTTTGGTCTCTTTATCGAAAAGAAAAGTCGTTGATGACCAAGAATCTGAAGAAGAGGAAGATGAGGGTTCCTTGATAACAAGGCCAGAAGCTCGTAGACGTATTATTTCTGATGATGAACCCTCCCCTCACCGTTCTATTCTTCTTATCGAGTCTGTTGAAGTCCTAGTGGTGATTCCTGATGATGTTGTTGACGTTCCCGTTGTTGCTCATGATTCTGTTGAGCAGCTTTTGAACTGCGGGTTTGGTAGTGATGATTTTTATCTAGTTTCTAATGTAGCACCTCTGGCCTATTTTTCTACTTCCGTTTCTATGACTCCTTCTTTGCTGATCATGGCTTTCTTCTTTCCTCCCTAGACTATTTTTACTACTTCTACTATTCCTCCTTCTTCTATTTCCCCTCCAACTGTTCATCATACTGAGGTTAGTTCCTCAAGTGGAGGTTCTGCTATGAGGCAAGTCACCATTGAAGTTCCTACTTAGGGTAATCTTGAGGAAATCAGGTCAAACAAACATGTGGCTAAAGCCTTTGATAGGTCCAGTTGAAAGAGCTAATATTGAGAGACACAATTCCTTGATCTTGATTAATGACATAATGCATGCTTCTTTAAAGGAATATTTTTTTAATCTGTACTTTATCCTTCTTCTATTTTTAGGGTTCTCATATTCACTTTTCTCTTTTGTTTAGGTCAATTTAATTGCCATTGAGATGATGAAAAGAGTTGCCCTTTTGGAGTAATTAATGCGTGAATATATAATGGAAGGGAATAATTGGAAGGGACGATGTGATGGTCTTCAAATTTATGTAAAAACCTTAGAAGAAAACTAAAGTATCTTGGAGGAGTAGGTAAAGGCCTTGACTTTAGCGCTAGGAGTTGTAAAAGCTTCCTCAAATCAAGCAAGTAAAGAGAAATTGCGTCTTGAAACCTCTTTTTCTAAGCAACTTTCCAAGGCTAGTGAGGAGATTATAGAGTTGAAGGCTCTCTTGGGTAAAAAAAAAAGAAGCATATACTGGTGAACTCATGCAAACACGGACTCAAACTCAAGAAGACCTCCGGGAACCTTTTGGTAAGATTTGCTATTTAGGGAGTTCTCATGCTACCCTCCAAGCGTCTCATGAATCTACCTTGGCCGAAAAATGAAAAATAAAGAAACAAAATTGTTGATTGAGAAAGAGACTATGAGATGCTTGAAGATAAAACTGTCGTTAAAGTGAGTTGGGAATTTTTAAATTCTCGCCATGATACCCTCATTGAAGTTAGCCAGGAGAAATTTAACTTAGAATCTAAGTTTTCCAAGATCAAGTATGCTCTCGAGAATACTCAGCAGAACCAAGATTTTTCCTCTCCCATGGCTAAAGCTCCTGAACAAGTTGAAGATGGTACGGGTATTCCCACTCCTTCAAGCCAATTTGAGCCTGTTGTTGTTGATGTCCCTATTTCAGTTCCTTCAAGTTCTTAGTGAAAAGTTTGAATACCTTTGCCAGTTTTTTTTTAATTTTTTTTTTTTGTGATTGGTTATAACTCTTGGTCTTTATAAGGGTTTTGTGGAAAACTTTAAGTCCCCGGACCTTTTATGGGGTATTTTGTTTAAATAACTTTTCGGTTTATGACTATGTCCATACATACACTAAACTTCTTTAATATTATGAAGTTTATGTTGTTGTCGAAACTTCTATTTTGTTTATTCTCGCCTTTATTTTTGAGGACTTACTAAATAACTTGTATTTTTATTTTGTTAAATACTTTTTTTTCTCATGAATATCTTAAATAAATCATGAATTACAAAAGAGGACCCTTTTATATTTTACACTTACTGAAGAAGACGTCACAGCTTCATAATGGTGTTAACATAGAGCAAAAGTAATAGGAATACACATGTTTCTTGAAATAAATTGATAAATTTTTCTTTGAACTTTGCCAAGTTTTAAGTAACACTTTACATGTATTTTAACAACATCTATAACTTTTTCGTAAATTTTTTTCTCATAATAAATTTTAAAAGAAAGAATCAAAATACAAGGTTTTTACATAATAACATGTTATGGTACATATTCTTTAATACAATGTTTTTATTTATAACATGTTTTGGTACATTTCTTTTAACCTAACTATATGAAGATTTTATCTTGTACTTGGCTCGTGACTATCTTTCATTAGCTTTTGCTCTACACTTGACTCTTTTAGTGAATTGATTTTGAACTGGCTGATTTCTTGAACTTTTGATTGCTTCTCAATCCTCTTAGTCTTCCTTATGCGTTTGTCTACATATATATTACATAGTCCCCCAAGTGTTTGAGCATTGAAGCATGGAATCTCGAGCGTTTGATTGTTCCTCTCATTTTGTCTTTTTCCTGAAAAGGAAAAAACACACGTGACTCGAAGATACAATTTTAGATGAATACTGCTTAACCCGTCAGAATTTCTATTAGAATAGTTATAACCCTAGACCGAGAATTTTAATTTATTCCACATACCTTGCAGGTCGTGATTCATGATTTAGTACAGGCTAGCTTTTTGCCTATCATCTAAAATCGTTAGTAAAATTTTAACAATTCAAAAAATAGAATCTTAAAATATAGATACCTGACTGTGGTTATTCTTTTAGAAATAGTATCTCTTTAGGTGAACGGCATTCCAATGTGAAAGTAGTATCTTGACGTCCATAGTCTCTAGCTCGTATGCTCCTTTTCCCCCAATACCATAAATCACGTAAGGTCCTTCCTAAGTTGGAAATTTTCTCGTATTAGCTGTCTTCATGGATTGAAAAACTTTCTTGAGTACGCAGTCCTTGATCTTGAAGTATCTTAATCGTGCCTTTCGATTGTAATATTGTTCAATGACTTGTTTTTATGTTGTCATTCTTATCAATGTCGTTTCTCTTCTTCCTTCAATTAAATCAAGGTTTATGTGCATTTCCTCTTTATTAGTTTCTTCTTATGCCTACGAATACCTCATGCTTGGTTCCCCTATCTCAACCGGAATTAACGATTTAGCCTCGTACACCAATGAAAATGGTGTTTCACCTATGCTTGTATTTTTTGTTGTGCGATATGCCCATAAAACACCAGGTAACACTTCGGGCCAATTGCCTTTAGATTCTTCCAATCGTTTTTTCAAAATGTTGATAATGACTTTATTTGTTGATTCAACTTGTCCATTACCTATTGGATGGTAAGGCGTGGATGTAATCCTTGTGATTTGCCAGCTTTATAAAAATTCTGTGATTTGAGCACCTATAAATTGTGGGTAGTTATCATACATGATTTCCTTTGGTATATGGAATCGACATATGATATTTATCCAAATGAAATCATTGACCACATTTTCCTGTACCTGTTTAAATGCTCCTGCTTCTATCCATTTGGTAAAGTAATCAATTATTACAAGTAGGAATTTTACCCGTCCCTTTACTTGTGGTAATGGTCCCACGATATCTATTCTCCACTTCATAAAACGCCACGGTGCAATGATCGGATGTAATAATTATGCAGCTATATGCATGTTGTTTCCATATCTTTCATATTTATCACATTTAGCCACAAAATTCTCTGCTACTTCTTCCATTTTAGGCCAATAATAACCTGTTCTAATCATGGTTCTTACTAGTGATCTTCCTCCTGCGTGATTTCTATAATACCCCTTGTGTATATCCCTCATTACATATTCAGTTTGAGAAGGTCAGAGACATCTTGCTAGGGGCCACCGAACATCTTTAGCTAAAGATTACCTTGCTTTAAACAACATCGTGCAGCCTTTTTCTGAAGCGCATGGGCTTTTTCTTATCTTTAGGGACGGTACCATACTATAAAAAGTGATGATCTCATTTCTCCAATCCCAAGTTGAATTATGGGTCAAGTACTAAATGAAACAAATGAATTACAAAAGCATTTTTATTGCTCACCACGTCTGTCGCAGATGTGAGATTAGCTAAAGCATCTGCTTCGACATTTTCATCTCTTGATATCGGTGTGACTTTCTAGGTTTGAAATTGTCTAATCAAATCTCGTATTAATTATTACTGCATTTGTGCCTCCCTGTCTATATAAATCCCCAGTATTTGGTTCACTATGCGCTGTGAATCACTTTTGATTACAATTTAATTAATTCCAAGTTTACGTACTATTTCCAAACATGCAATCACAACTTCATACTCTACCTCATTGTTAGTTATTGAATGTCCTTTTATAGCCTGATGAAATATTTCACCCATATGTGGCACAAAAATAATTCGTAAGCTTGCTCCCTTCACATTAGATGCGTCATCCACAAACAAGGTCCAAATTCCTGGGTTAGACCCATTGAACACATGTAATTCATTTTCCGCCTCTAATTGCATCTATTGGCTAAAATCAACTAAACAATCTACCAATACTTGAGATTTATTACTATTCTGGATTGGTATGTAATATCATATTCACTTAGTTCTATATCTCATTTAGCTACCTACCACACAACTCATTCTTGTTTAATATGTTGCATAATGAATAAGCAGTTACTATGATAATATGATGACATTTAAAATAAGGCCTTAGTTTTCTAGATACCATGATGAGTGCAATTGGAAGCTTTTCTAATTGAGGATACCACGTCTCTGCATCTAATAATGATTTACTGGCTTAATAAATAGGATATTGTTCGCCTTGGTCTTCACGAACTAAAATAACACGTACCGCCATTTCTGAGATAGCAAGATAGATGAGCAATCTTTTTCCAACATTTGGCTTTGCAAGTAACGGTGGATTTAATATGTATGTTTTCAAATTTTTGAGCACCTGTTGACACTCTTCAGTCAATTTGAACTGATCTTTCTTTTTAGAGTTGAAATGAATTTAAAGCACTTTTCAGATAATTTTGAAATAAATCTCCCTAAAGCTACAATTCTTCTTGTGAACCACTGTACTTCTATATTATTTGTGTACATCAAGGATTTATTCAATGGCTTTAATCTGCGCATGATTCACCTCAATACCAAGATTAGAAACAAGAAAACCTAAAAACTTACCTGATGCAACTCCAAACGCATATTTCTCAGGGTTTAATTTCATATTGAATTTCCGCAATATCTGAAACGTATCTGATAAGTGCGATATATGATCCCCCGAGTGTTGATTTTTAACGAGCATATCATCTATACAGACCTCCATAGTTTTTCCCAAGTATCCTTGGAACATTTTGGTCTCCAGTCTTTGATATGTTACACCAGCGTTTTGAGGCCAAAAAGCATTACTTTATAGCAGTAAGTTCACCTGTCTATTATAAATGAATGTTTTTCTTCATTTAAAGGATCCATTTTAGCCTGGTTATAACCTGAATATGCATCTGAAAATCTTAACAATTTATGTCATGTAGTAGTATCAATTAGTTGATCTATATATGGTAATGGAAAATAATCTTTAGCAAAAAGTTTGTTAAGATCTATGTAATATACACAAACTTGCCACTTATCATTCTTTTTTGGTACCACAACAGTATTGGCTAACCAATTAGGATACTTTACCTCACGGATTGTTAGTAATTTTTGGACCTCATCTTGAATCATCTAATTTTTGAAAGCTCCTCTTGATAGGTGGATATGAGGGGTCTTCATTTTACTTGTGAGTCATTACCTCCGGTGGTAGTCCTATCATATCAGAATGGGACAAAGCAAAAAAATCCACGTTAGTTTTCAAAAATTCAATCAATTTACCTTTCATGTCATGGCTTATATTGGCCCCTATATAGACTTTCCTTTCAGGACATTGTGTGAATAACACTACAGCCTCCATCCCTTCAATATTTATTTTTAAATTCACATTTTCCTCTGGTGCGTGAATGAAATTAGGCCTTGAGTCCATATTTGTTCGTTCTTGTTCAGTTGAGGTTTGTGTTGTAGTACCCTCTACTGGATTTTGTAACTTCTATTTTTCTCTGCTTCTATACTTGAATCTTCCACGGAGTTGATACTCCTTGATGTCTGTTGATCTCCACGGATTTGACGTATTCCCCATGGTGATGGAAATTTAATAACTTGATGTAAAGTTGACGGAATGACGTCCATCTCGTGGATCCACGGTCTTCTGAGAATCATATTGTAAGCCATCTCCATCTCTGTCACTTAAAACTTTGTATCCTTGATGATCCCTTCTGCATATGTAGTAAGTATTAGCTCACCTTTCGTCATGATGCTAGAATTGTCGAACCCGGACAAAGTATGCTCCTTGGGGTACTAATGTGGCTTCAGCTTGCATCTCGTGTAAAACTCCTAGCAGAATAATATTCACAGAGCTACCTGGATCAATCAAAACATGTTTCACATTAGTGTCATGTACAAGTAAGATACGAGTGCAACGTTAAGTGGAGTTAATACGCCATCTGCATCTGTATGATCAAAGATAATGCTTTCTTTCTCTAAGACATGTTGCACCTACTTCCCGTGGGTAATTGTGACTTTTGATACTTTATTTGCTGCAGTATACGTCACACCATTGATTTCTTCACCCTCACTTAGAACATTAAAGGTCCTTTTTGGAGAAGGCAGTTTAGGGGGATCCTGCCTGTTCTTCATGTATGTTTTCTTACCTTTCTCGCTGAGTAATTCAGTGAGATACCCTTGCTTGAAAAGATGATCAACATTTTCCTATAGCAACCTATAATTTTCTATTTTATGACCATGATCGTTATGAAATTTGGACCAATGTTCGGGATTGCGCATATTAGGACTTGACCTCATCTCTTTTGGGAAATGCACCTTATCACCTATCCTTCTTAAAACAACTACGTGCTCGGAAGTGCTTACATTAAAATTATAACCACTGAATCGCGCCTTCAATTTACTATCATCTCGTGACTCTCATGTGTTGCGATCATTTTGAAACCTAGATGAATAACCTGATTCTCTATTTCTAGATCTATGATTGTACGTTGAATGATCATGCTTGGACCATGAACCTATTCCAATTGGGCCCATATAAGGTTCGTACCTGTTTTTACCGGATCTTTTTTCTGTTTCCGCCCGTCTTGAACTTACCTTTTCTTCTTTTTGAGATCGTGAGATAATATCTTCCTTGATCCTTAACTTCGTGTTATACCGGTTGTAGACGTCATTCCATGTTGTTGACGGGAATTCAGGAAGATTTTCCTTAAGTTGTCGCATGGCTTCTGAGCTTTTTTCATCCAAGTTACTAGTGAAAGCTATAGTTGCCTAATTATTTGGTACATGTGGTAACATCTTTCTTTTACGCTTGAACCTATCCATAAACTCTGAGCAACTTAGAGTCCTCTTGTTTGATTTTGAAAATATCCTCCATTGTCTTTTCGACTTTTTGAGCTCTCGAATGTGCTTTGATAAATGAATCTGTAAGCTCAACAAAAAATTTATAGAATTTTCGGATAAAAGAGAATACCTTGTTAATAATCTGTTACTGAACATTTCACCAAATTCTTTGACCAATACGCATTAAATTTCTTGTTTGGTCAAGTCTTTTCTTTTTACGCCAGTTGTGAATACAGTCACGTGGTCTCGTGGATCAGTTGTTCCATCGTATTTGGGAATATCGGGCATTTTAAATTTCTTTGGAATTGGTAGAGGAGCAGCACTTGGCTTACAAGGTTACTGTGAATATTTTTCCATATCTATTCCTTTCATTACAGGCGATACTCCACGTATTTGCTCTATGCGGTCAGTTTGCTCCTTGAGCTGTTTCTGCAATGTTAGAACTAAGTTTTGTAAATCAGAATTGACTACATTACCTGGTTCTCTATCTTCTCACTCACTGGGGATTCCTCTACTACCTGTATTAACAAGCCAAGAACGAGGGTTTTCCAGAGATTTATTGACCTGTAGAGCGATTAGCTTTTGTAAAGCTTCATTGATGGCTTCATCGTTGTCAAATTGAGTATTTGCGTTTAGGGGAGATCCATCAGGAGTTCCTTCTCGAGACCACCGAGGCGAGCTTTGTGGAGAAAGGATCAGAGTGTGAGCATCTTGTGGGTCCCTATTCCTCCCAAACACACATGCAAGTATACGCGATCATCAAGTAATAAAGCGACTAAAAGTCGGATGTCGAATTTGCGACGACTTGTGATTAACTATTAACTAAATTAAACTATCCTAATTATCTATACAAGAATTAAACCTAGAAGTATTTGATTATAAACTAATTAAAATAATAAAAACAAATAATGAACTTTGGACAAAGAATGAGCACATTTTTATGATATCAATGTAATGAAAACAATCTAGGGTTATATGGGCTATCTAACATTACTATTGTATTCTTCAATTGAATTGACTTACTAATTTATCTAGTTTATTGGTTAACAGGGTTAATATTACTCATAAGAATCTGTTGAGTTCTTACTCGCCTATTCAAGCTAACCTAATGCGTATATGTTTATGGAGTTAGAATCAACAAGAACACATTAATAATTCCTGTAAATCAACCATGCAAGGCAATTAGGTATATGTCAATCCTAACCGCGAACCCGTTCCCCGATATCCAGGTTCAAGAACTTGCTCTACTCAATCTTATATGCAATCTAGAATTCCCATTTTCGAGTTCAACTCTAGATTCTTAGATAGTATTCAATTGGTGATCAAGAAATCAAATAATTAAGTGCAGTATTGAATAAATAAACCAATATGATAAATTAAAATAAAAATCAGTATCCGAATAACAATAGTTATGAAAGAACCACAACCCTAGAAAGTGAAGTTTAGCTCCACATATACATGGTAGGAAAACAACAAATCATACAAAGAAACATAAAAAACTAAGTTGGTAGAAGAAAAAGATGAAACTCGGCCTCCATGGAGGCGCTGTGCTTGTGTTTTTCTCTCAAAAACGTCCTCCACCCTCAAAATACCATTTTTTATGTATATATACCAAGTAGGATTGGGCCCAAATAATTATACCTTCTCCAATGTGAAAAAGGACATTTTCCCGAGTTTGACTAGTGCGGTCGTGCATCTGGGCGTGCTAATATCCATGCTAGTTGGACAACTTTCTGTCCTGGTCGTGCTAAAACTAGCCTGATTGCGCTATTGACATGAATATTTCACCCTGTTTCATTTCAAATTTGGAAAAACGTAAAACACAAGCATTGTAGCCCTTTGATTTAGCTTTTCAACTATATATTGTGGAGCCAAAATGGAGTTCTCACCAAAAACTTATATCTATTTTACTAGACAATGCGTAATATGCCTACTCGATTTTTCGTTTGCTCTAACTATCATCCGTTGACCCCCAAACGCGATCTCCGCTTGTATCCTTGGGCTTTTACTCAGATTTGAAAGTTCCAAATCACTTGAGTTCATTCCATAATATCTATATAGCCCAGAATCACTCTACAAGGCATAAAACACACTTTTTATGCAAGACTCTAGCGATTAAAGTGCAAACTCAGCTAAAATACAGCAAATTAGAGTGCAATAAACGACTAAAATGCGTAATTATAGCCTATCATCGGCCCCCTTGGAGTAGATTCTTTCCGTGGTTTCCACGGTTTGGGTGTTATCATTAACATTTGACATGATTGTTGATGTAACGAAGTGGGTTAGGTTAAGAAAAAAAATAGATTATCAACTAACGGAACCAATTTGTTAACCAGAAAATAAAATTTTGGTCAAAGCTTTATATTTAGAAGAACTCGGGTTACTGATAATCGAAATGAGTAAAAGAAATTGATAACAATATATTAGATAGCAAAAGCAAAGTAAATCAATATATTCAGTTGATATTCTGTGTCTACAAATGGTCCCTCCACTCCCTTTTATAGCTATTTCTCAGTTACACATTTCGCCTTTGTCAAAATAAGGTCATTATGGACGATTTAAAGGCATTAAATGCTACGTTACATAATCATTATAGTTTAATACATAATCTTTAACGCTTTCAGTATTTAATGCTTATTAAATATTATATCTGGGTTCTCCTGCACTGTCAGGTTTATTCTTCTTAGCCTTTGGACATAAATAGGTACGAGCGTCGAGTCTTTTTGAATATTAACTCGTGTCTCTTCTTGTGCTTCCGCTCGTATCTATTACAACTCCTCCCCTCTTTCTTTTCGTCATTCTTTAACCAGCCTACGTGTCATGACATGTCATCTTTCAATCTCTTCAATATGTAAACTCAATTTTTTCCAATACAATCAAAAGGAGACTATAAGATACTTTATAGGTAAATTCATTATTTTTTAATAAAAAAAAGGAGTGGGATTATAAGACATAATATGAATATGGAACTACTTTATTTTATATATTTCAAATATTTCATTCTTTATTAGCAAAAATACTTTTTTGTACGTACAATACATTTTTTGTATATATTTAAAAAGGAAAAAGAAGAATAAAATTGGAAGGAATATCAAAAGTTCAGCAAACAATGATGAAATTTCTTATTATAATAATGATGGTTAAAATCATATTTAAGTAATAAAATCTAGACCACAGATATAAACATAAAAATCTAAGTAAGAATTTGAGGAAATGGAGACACTAGAAAATGAAGGATCGTAAGATTGCCGGATAAGTTACACAATTCAAACCAATGAAATATAACACTTTCAGGATTGTCCAAGAATCATTCTCAATAAAACTAAAATAAAATATTTATACTCAAACATGGAGCAATAAATGAACAAGGAAATACTTAGTTTGCAAACTTATTCTTTTAGACGTAAAATTACGCCCATGTTTTATTGAAGAGAAAACTCATACATGATATCTTTGAGAAATTATTCTTCTGCAACTACACTTATTTCAGTATCTTTCCCTGGCAAGTCAACTTATCTTCAGGAAAAAGACGTAAAAAAAAAAAAAGATGAGTACGTAAAATGTGAAATTCTGCAAGGAGCTCTAACAGGACGTTAATGCACCATTTTGCACCTTTTAGAAAAAGGAACAATCGTGCCCAAGAGTTGTCCCCACATCACTAATAATCGCAGAACATTTGCAGCAAGTCCAACAATCAGAGCAATCATCATCAGATGTGCAGTCTCTCCAACACGTAGAGAGTTGCGGGAGTAATCTTCTTTTTAATCCCGAGTGATCATAATCAACACCCTCTGCAGCTATTACTTGTTTATTTGAGAACCACAACACATTAACTGTAATATTTCACAATATATTAGAATCTTAATATAATAGCATAACTTTAATAAATAAAAACAACCCTCTAACTACAAACGAATGCAAATACTAACAAGTGAGAAATTAAGTAAGAAAGATACTAACAAGTAGCTCCCATGAGAAGAATAGTCACAAAAGAAAACTTAAATATTGACATGTTAAAAATAGTATAACGCTTTTTGTACATCTTATTGCTTTCCAAAGATGTAATTTATAGACCTTGTCCTGTAGAAGTATGATCTGTTCCTCTCTTTTGTTTTCTATATTATTAAATGACTTCATTTTTATGTGCAAGTGCTACCTAGGCTGGTCATTCTTTTCAACAAAATAATGGAAGTTGTAAATATAATTACACTTTCTTCCACACATCTCGAAAAAAAAAAAGTCAACTAGACTTAAATCAAGTGTACTATAATAAGATCATTGCCGTTAGAAATTATCCAACTAATGTTTAACTTTTCACATTCGGCAAACTTTTACATTATATTGCTTTTTTCTTTGTCGGTATTGATTTTCCACGTTAACTGATCGATTACAGATTAATGTATGTTTTGTAAATAACGTTTAGATATTTGGAAATAAATAATTGTATTATATATTACGATCTTTTCATCATAAAATGATGACATAGCTCTTCCTGAAAATTCAAATCAAATTCAAATATATATTTTTATGACGCTTGAGAAGCGACACAATATGTTGATTGTATATATATTGTACGTAATTATGAGGAAAACGGTTGTTATAGCTTATAATCCATCTTTCTATTTACCTTAAGCTACATATAATGAATAGTAATTATGAAAATTCTTAAAGATATTCTATCTCTTCATGTTGGCGCTAATCAACATTTTTCTTCAAATGTTGGCAACTGAGCTTTTCATGAGATGTTTAATTATTGGAGTTGGACTAATACACATCGATTACTTAGTCTACAAATTGGATGTGAGAATGGATGTACTTGTTTCTCATTCGTTGTACAATAGTACGCTAATCCATGTGATTATTATTTATTTTCAGTAAGTTGAACTAAAATTTGGAATATTTTTTTAAGTCCACCAATAATGCGCAGTGAATAGCGGATCTATAACATTTTACAACTTAATATGCCAAAATGAGAGCTGCTATTAAACTGATTATACACTTAATTAAAAAACATTAATTGCACCTTATCAGTATGAATTTTAGTTAAGGAATAATTAGAAGCTCTAACTAAAGTTTCAATATCTTTTAATAATTGATTCTTTGTTTCGAAAATGTATTGGAGAGCTTCGAATGAATATGACGGTTAAAACACCGTGTTGTTTAGCTGTATATTATCGTATCATGTCGATTGGTTCGGGTTCAGGGTAGTCTTGGATTCAGAATGATACATCTCTAATTCAGAAGCTTAAGTTGGAAAAGTCAATTAGATGTTGAGCTATATGTAGAAGATCTCGGATGTGAATCCTGATAATTCTGATAGATCCGTTAGGTGATTTTGGACTTAGGAGCGTGTTTGGAATGTAATTTGAAGGTCCGTAGTAGAACTAGGCTTGAATGAGCGAATTGGAAATATGGGGTTTCCCGGTTCCACCCCTTGTTCCCGAATATGGGGAATATGTTCTCATAAAATCTTGTTCCAATCTGACCTAGCTAGCGAGCGATCCCAGTTCGCGACAGAGAACAAGACAGCACTGGAAATAATGATATCTGAGTCAGAATATAATTCTAGAAATTGAAGTAGGTTCGTAGTCTCATTTGTGATGTGTGTGCAAATTTTTAGGTCATTCGGACGAGGTTTGATATGTTTAGGAATTGTTTGCGGAATTCGAATGTTTAGAAGTTCTTAGGCTTCAATCCGAGGGTGATTTGATATTTTGATGTGGTTTGGACTGTTCCGAAAGTTGGAATAAGATTCAATGGTGGTACGTGAGTGGTTTGTATGTTTGGTTGAGGTCCCATGGGCCTAGGGTTGATTTCAGGTGGTTGACGGATCAAGGATGAGATTTGATGAAATATTGAAGATATCCATCAGATGTCATAACTGCACCTATAGAGTGTGGACCGCATGTGCGAGACTCACAGAAGCGTGATTGGACCACAGATGCGGAGTATTGGGAAGCTAAGGTAAAGTTGTAGGTGCGCATAAAGGACCGCACTTTCGAGACTGCAGATGCGGGTGCATGACCGCAGAAGCAAGATTTTAAGGTTTAAGTGGAAACCGCAACCTACGATGGATTTTCCATAGGTGCAGTGTTGCAGAGGTGATATGGGGACCACAGATGTGAAAAAAAACTAGGCAGAAAGTATAAAAAGTCTCCATCGCGAATTTTGCCTAATTCCTTCATTTTTTAAGACGGTTGTCGAGCTTGAGTAGTGATTTCTCAAGTGGGATCAAGAGTTATCGGGTGGGAAAACTACTTAAGCTTTATTTCTTGTGTTTATGACTATTATTTTATTATTTAATCAAGATATTAGTGGAAATTAGGGAAAAAATTTGGAGGATTAGGGCTTGAAATTAGAGAGTTCAATTTGAGGGGCCATTTGACGTTGGATTTTGATGATTTTCATATGTATAGACTCGAGATTGAAAGGAGTTTCTAGCTTTACAATTTTTATCGGATTTCAAGACGTGGGCTTAGGAGGTCGGGTTTGAGTATATTTGGGATTTTTGGTCTAATTTAATAATTTTCTTGTAGGATTCTGATAACTAGGGATTCTAGTCTATTTTATACTCCTTTTTGCTTGAGTTTTGGATTAAAAGTGTATACAAGTAATACCAAAAGCTTACATATTGTGCTTGTTTACAGTGTTTGGTCAAAAAGTGACAGGAAGTCAAAACCATCACAAAAAGAAGTGAAACATTCACAAGTGCCAAGAACAAGTCAAAGCAACGCTAAAATAGTAAATCCACTGCGGCTACAATATTTCCACTGCGACCGCGGTTCTTTTATCGCGGTCCACGGTGGCAAAGATCAGAGAAGATGCAATCCTAGAATTTCAAGCAACGCGGCTTGCAGTTGATTCTACACGGCCACGGTAGCCTCATCGCGACCAAGGTCCATTTGTTGTAGTAGACTCATCGTGGCCAATGTCTGTTTGTCGTGGTCCGCGGAGAAGAGATTCGGAGAGCCTGAAGTTCGGAAGTTTGTAGGACACCGCTGACCGCGGTACTTTTTATGCGGCAGCAATGAAGCCATCGCGATCGTGGTCCATTTATTTGGGGTCGTGGTGGCCAGAATAAGAGAAAAATATTTGAAGCCAAAAAGTCTTGACTTCAGTTCGTGGTTGATTTTATGCAGCCGCGGTAGCCTCACCGTGGGAGCAGTATATTTTTCGCGGTCCATGGTACCTTTTTCAGGAGTATTTTATCCAGAAAATTTGGCCTTGTATGAATACTTTTTTTTTCAAATTTTCTGGTCATCTTATTTGTAGCTGAGAACGTGAACGCCATTTTTTTTTTTTGCTATTTTGAGTAATTTTGTAGCTAGTTTAACATTAAATCATCGAATCTTAGCTTATATTTATATTTTATGGTTTATTCTTCATCTCAATATCTTATTTCTTCCATAATTATGAGTAGCTCGACCTATTAGCTAGGGTTGTGACTCAACCTTAGTGTGGATATTTGATCGGTCTGTTGTTTTACGGCTTAGATGTTTATAGGTGGTCGATATTTGTCCTGATTTATATTTTCCATGTGGAATAGTGATTGCAAAAGCACTAATTTGTGCCTTCTTGACTTTGGCACTTCTTGAGAATGAGAGCATAAGTCTAGAAAAATCAAACCAACAAGAAATTGGGGCGTATTCAAGATATTGATATCCCCAATAAAAGGGTTAAACCTCGAGATAGTAATGCCCGAATTAAGCCAATATTTCTTACACTATTTTGACACCTAGTTCGTCTTGAGAAAGCCAATTAGGGCAAAGTTACTCAAGCTACCAAGATGTATAGAGTGAGTAGTTTCGTGCATTGGCTATATCACAATCCCAAACATAATAACTTTGTCTTATGCTTTAGAACTTGTCAAGTATTCAACTAGGGAAAAGTCACTTCCCTAGTGTCTTTTAAATTGGGAAAATCTCACAAAAAGATATCATACTTAGCTTAATTTCAGCATCATTAATGATAATCTAGATTACTAAACTGTTTAGAAGTCTAAACAATTACTTTGCACATTACTAGTGTAGATAGGAACCCAATTTCCAAATATTCTAGCTCCCTGTGGATTTGATCCCGACCTTCTCCTGTAAAAGCTACATCGATCGCTTTTTCTACTCTTTAGTGGTGTAGAGTTGGACCCGATCACTTTTTGGTGCTATTTTCGGCGACCTATACAGTTTTTGCTATCTATCTATCTAGTTTTGTATGTATTTTTTATTTCCTTCTTGTTTACTTACTTGGGTGAATTATCAATCCAGGGACTAAAATATGGCAAACAACGCACCTCTTGGAGATATTCCACTAGGGGAGGAGGTTGATACAATGGTGAGGATGAGTTACCTTGTGACGACCTAAAGGGTCATCACCTGTTTTCCTCACATGTTCCGCGCTTCCGAGGCCTTAAAAACCTCATTTATTATTGCCTCGAGTTACGTGTATAGTCCGGGTATGTAGCCGGAAAATTTTGTGTTAGAATATGTGAATTCTATGAAAAATTTGAAGAAATTTGATATTAATATTGATATAGTTGACTTCGGTCAACATTTTTGGTAAACGGACCCGGACCCGAGATCGGAAGGTCCATAGGAAAATATGGGACTCGGGCATGCGTCCGGAGTCGAATTCTGAGGCCTAGAGCCCAAGATATGAATTTTTTTGTTAAATTATTTTTGCTGAAATTATTAAATGAAAATTGATTAAAAGACCATGGTATCGGGCTCGTATTTTGGTTCCGACGCCCGGTACAAGTCATAAATATTATTTAAGTACTTCCGGTAAAGTTTGAAGTCATTTGAACGTCGTTTGATGTGTTTTGAACCATGAGTTCCAAATTTAAAATTTATGAAGTTTAAAAGAAGAAATCATGAATTTGAGGCTTGATTCTATGAAAACAATGTTATATTGGCGATTTGATCGCGCGAGCGAGTTTGTAGTATGTTTTTGAGGTTGTGCGCATGTTTCGTTTGGAGCCAGAGGGCTCGGGTAAAGATTTGATAGGCCGCTAGAGCAGATTTTGAAAAATAACACAGCTGATATTTTTCCCCAGCTGATATCTTCGCAATTGCGAAGAATTACTCGCATTTGCGAAGTCTCCCAGAATCAGCCAAGGTTCGCAAAAGCGAAAATTATTTCGCAAATGCGAAGAGGCCTAGGAATGCTCTTGGTTCGGAAATGCAAACAACAGCTCGCAAATGCGAAGAGGCCCTTGAATGGCCTTGGTTCGCAAATGCGAACAGTAAATCGCAAATGCGATGATGTGCAGGAAACTCTTGAGTTCGCAAATGCGAACTATATATCGCAAATGCGATGATGACAGCGAAGGCACAGGTTCGCAAATGCGAACCATTTTATCGCAAATGCGAGCCCCGCGGTCAGGACCTGCTATGTTCGCAATTGCAAACAAATGTTCGCAATTCCCATATCCGCAGCTGTGCAATTTGATACTTAAACGAATTTTAAACCCTTTTTCACCATTCTTTCAAAACCCAACACACCACACATGATTCTCCAAGAGCAATATCCCTCCAAATCACTTGTAAGTCACTTTTTACTTAATTCTTTCAATTCCTAACATCATTAAACATGTTTTCCAAGAGAAATCAAAGGTTTTCATGGATGAAATTGTTGTTTTTGGGTAGAACCTAGGTTTTTCATGAATTGTGGAATTGGACCTCGATATGAGGTCCGATTTCGAAATAAATCATATAATCGAACTCGTGAGGGAATGGGTAACCGGATTTTGGTCCGAACCCCGAGTTTCCACCACGTGGAACGGGGGGCATTTTGGGAAATTTTGGGTTAAACTTTGAGAAAACCATTCTTATGCATCCAAACCAATTTACATAGTATTTATTAAAGTAATTGAACCAATTATGATTAGATTCGAGTGAGTTGAAGGTTGAAATTCGAGGTAAAGCGATAGTTGAAGGTTAATTGGTCTTCAAGGCTTGAGGTAAGTGTTTGATCTATCCTAGCTTGAGGGAATAGGATTGAATGTGCTAATTGCTATGTGATCGAGTGCAGTGTATAGGCTGTGGTGACGAGCATCTATACATAGGCATCTAGCATGACCGTGAGTCATTTGTTGACATATATTGTGAAGTTGATTATTGTTTCCCTTACCGGTACTTTATTGTGAAGTTGATTATTGTTTCTCTTGCCGGGACTTTATTGTGATGATTATTGTTTCCCTTGCCGGGACGGTTCATATTATTTGTTTCATTATTTTGCCCTTAACTATGATTGTTATTTGGGTGAGGAAGAGTGATAATGCACGAAGGGTGATGTCGTGCCATTTTTAATTATATTCGCACGAAGTGATCATGTCGTGCCTTGTTTTACTAATTATGCACAAAGGATTATGCCGTGCCTTTTTTTACTGATTATGCATGAAAGATCATGTCGTGCCTTATTTTACTGATTATGCATGAAGGATCATGTCGTGCCTTATTTTACTAATTATGCACGAAAGATCATGCCATGCCTTGTTTTACTGATTATGCACGAAGGATCATGCAATGCCTTGTTTTACTGATTATGCACGAAGGATCATGTCGTACCTTGTTTTACTGATTATGCACGAAGGAACATTCCGTGCCGTTGTTACTTAAACCATGCACGAAGGATCATGTCGTGCCATGGATGTGAGAATGAGAGTAAAAGCACGAAGGGTGATGTTGTGCACTTTTATTTGTTTATTTGGTGAGGATGAGCGTAAAAGCACAAAGGGTGATGCCGTGCACTTTTATTTGCTTATTTGGTGAGGATGAGAGTAAAAGCACGAAGGGTGATGCCGTGCACTTTTATTTGATTATTTGGTGAGGATGAGAGTAAAATCACAAAGGGTGATGCCGTGCAACTATTAAATTTCTTGTTTTGGTGATCGCTATTTTTATTACACTCTGATTCTCTTTACTGATTTATTATATGTTGCTGATTGTGTTTCCCCAGCAGGATACCTCTTTTGTTAGTTGTATTAATCAATAATTCTATTATTTTGTGGTATATACATATATAGAACTGCACAGGTTTATGTGAGTGTCTGGTCCTAGGCTTGTCACTACTTCGTCGGGATAGGCCAGGCACTTACCAACACATGGGGTCGGATTGTGCTAATACTGCACTTTTGTGCGTTTTTGCACAAGTCCGGGTTTTGAGCAGGAGCAGCAGCAGTAGATTTCTAGTGGGATTTCTGTGCTTCCGAGACCGAGGTAGCTTGCAGGCGTCTGCAGGCCTGGCGTCTCCTCTATGTATTTTTGTTATTGTTGTGGTCTCATTGTTCCGAGACAAACGGTTGTTCATTATTTTCTTTCAGACCATTATGTGTAGTTATTCCTTAGTAGTTCGTGAGTTGGTGACTCCACATCTTGGGTAGAGGATTTATGTCAGTTGCTTTACATTATTATTATTCATCTCGTATTCGAAAGACTTCCGCATTTAACAATTTGATAATTATTTCTTGCTATTAAATATGAGAACAAAAATGATGGTATGAACAGGAAAATGTGAATGAGTTGGCTTGCCTAGCTACCACGAGTAGGCGCCATCATGATCCCGATGGTAGGGTAAATTCGGGTAGTGACAAGTTGGTATCAGAGCTCTAGGTTACATAGGTCTCACAACTCACGAACAAGCTTAGTAGAGTTTGAGGGGTGGGTACGGAGACGTCTGTACTCGTCCTCCAGAGTCTATTTACTTAGGAAAAAGTCTCTCATTTGTTCTTTCTTATCGTGCGAATTCGTTCTTCAAATATTAAGTTGAATTTCCACTCTTGTCTTCCCACGAATGGCGAAGTCACGTACCGTTTCTCCAGCCGAACAATGGCACGGGCTGGTGATAGATCAACTACGCCTTCAAAAGTCTTATAGAGGTCGGATAGGTTTCACCGTACTCTTCGCTACCACCTTCAGCGGTGCATCTTTTGAGAACCCACGGGATTGTGCTTGACCGCTGTTGTGAGGAATTACAGAATGTAGGAATAGTCAAATGCGAGGGGGTTGATTTTACTGTACTTCGGATGGCAAACAGAAGTAGTGGGAAGATAATGTATTTACCACACCAGTTATGGTTCCAACGGAAGATGCAGTTATATCCGGAGATCACCCAATGAATCGTGAGGGGTTTCAACGGACCTTGACATCTGATTGATTTATTTAAGTCGTGAAGGACAAATATTGTGAATTATTGGATGTTGTGACTCCGACTTACAACCAGAAGGGGGAATTCCACTGTTAGTGAATGGACCGGATAGCCATGCGTTATGTCATTTTGGCTTGGAATGTATTTATATATGGTATGGAAAGGTCCCCTAAATAATTTATACATATTTAAGGTTGGTTATTTGTAGGGGTAAGAACCGCCCCCAGAGAATAACAAAGAGTATATGAGTAAATGGGGTAGCTCAACAGTGTTAAGCCAACATAGCAAAAGAGAAAATTGGTCGTCGATGTTTGTGGCAAGCCTACGAGAGGGAAAGCCGGCCAACACAACACTACCTACACAACTCTATGTTAAGAAAATGTTCTGAAGATGTCACCTCCCAAATTCTCTGCATGGTAAATGCGATCTGAATGGTTGTACCAGGTCACCTGACAATGTCCGAATATGTCTTCATGTGCAATAAGTTAGCTGAGCCTCAAAGGATTTTTGTGAATGTGGTGGAGAAATGTAACTTTAGGAAAGCACTCAGGCTACACGCTCCATTACAGTTAATATTTATCTTACATGGCCAGCCAGATGTAGAGGTCAGGATGTTAGAGGTGGAGGTGAAAATCCTAAAGGTGGAGACCCAACCGTTGATATAATTTTTATGGTATGACTAATGGTCGCTACACCAGATGGTGTCCTCATATGTACAATTTTGACACTTATGAAATGGATATTTCTCCTTAATTTGATTGATTTTTGAAAAATTTAGACGAGTCCTCTTAATATGCTCCACTCATGAGTGAGCATCGTAATCATCAAATCTGCTTATGGGAATACTCACGTTGGGTTATTACATGAGGATAGACGTCCCTATTATTAGGTGTTAGTCACTAAAATAGCCATGAGGCTAAGAGTGACTTTATATTACTTATTACTGTGAGTTTTGATATAATTCTTGGAATAACTAATTTTAATCGTTAATTGTATGCCCTATCATTATGAGGGTTCATTTTATGTTGTGATTTTCTTTGACGAACAATTATTGAAAGGAAGAAATAAAGGAAATGAAAAAAAAATTCAGATGATACAATGTGCAAGTACTTGTGATTTCGAGTGAGGATGAGGTCCTCAAATTTTTGCATAATGTGAAATATTTCTAAATCGAGCTTCAAGCTGCGGTGGATATCATGTGAGGACTAGGTCCCGGTGGTAAGAGTTTATGTGTTTAAAATTCTTATTTTATGGAATTAATATTTTCGTATTACATTTGTAAATGAGAGTCATGCCCGTTAGGACTATTTGAAAATTCTTGTATAGTTTCTATTCATATTTAGCCATTTTTATTTTGAAACCGTTGAGTTTAGCCTTTGAGATGAGCACCCAGGTGCGGATAAATATGACTCATTAATTCAAAAAAGTAATTACGAGGTCTCCATACCTCATTCTAAGTAATGTGGGAGCTTTGGAATAAGGTATTTGATAACACGTAGTTAATTGGCAATGTTGTAATTTAGGGACGACTCTTACGGCCAAAGTCATGGTTATATGTATAAGTACAAGGTGTTCATGCCTTAGTTAGACTGGCTCGTGATAGTACCCATGGATAACGTATTGATATGCTCCCGCAGTCAGGAAGAGCATGCGCAACATCTCATAGTGGCTCTCCGGACTCTGAAAAATAGTCAGCTATATGCAGATATTTCCAAAGTATGAGTTCTGGCTAAGTATAGTTGCATTTCTAGGTCATATCGTGTCAGTAGAGGGCATTCAGGTGGACCCAAAAGAAGATTGAGATAGTCAAGAATTGGCCTCAACCAGCTTCAGTGACAGAGATTCGGAGTTCTTGGGGTTAGCAAGCTATTACCATCGATTTGAAGAAGGGTGCCCAGTTCAAGTGGTCAGATGAGTGTGAGGCGAGCTTTCAAAAGCTCAAGACAGCCTTGACTACAGCACCAGTGTTGATATTACCTACGGGTGCAGATCCTTACACAGTTTATTGTGATGCATCCCGTATGGGGCTTGGAGCTGTATTGATGCAGGATGACATGGTTATTACTTATGCTTTGAGACAGTTGAAAATCTATGAGAAGAATTATCCGGTTCATGACCTTGAGTTGGCAGCAGTTGTTCATGCCTTAAAAATCCGGAGGCATTATCTATATGGTGTGGCGTGCGAGGTATACACGGATCACAAAAGTCTTCAGTACTTATTCAAGCAAAAAGAGTTAAATGTGCGACAGTGGAGATGGTTAGAGTTGCTGAAGGGCTATGATGTTACTATCTTATATCACCCAAATAAGGCCAATGTGGTGGCCGATGCATTAAGTAGAAAGTGTGCCAGCATGGGTAGTCTCACTTATATTCCGGTCAGCCAGAGACCACTTGCTCTAGATGTTTAGGCCTTAGCCAATCGGTTTATGAGACTAGACATTTCTGAGCCTAGCAGGGTGTTAGTCTGCACGGTCGCTCGTTCTTCCCTATTAGAGCGTATCCGTAAGAGGCAATTTGATGATCCTCATTTGCGTGACCTAGGGGATACTGTACATCGGGGAGGTGCCACGAAGGTAATTCTAGATGATGACGGAGTAATGAGATTGCAGGGGCGAGTTTATGTTCCCAATGTTGATGGGAATCTAGAGTTGATCTTAGCGGAGGCCCACAGTTCGCGGTATTCTATTCACCCAGGCGTCGCGAAGATGTATCAGGACTTACGGCAGCACTATTGGTGGCGTAGGATAAAGAAGGACATCGTTGTGTATGTCACTCGGTGTCTAAACTGTCAGCAGGTGAAATATGAGCACCAAAGGCCTGGTGGTGTATTCCAAAGAATTGAAATTCCCGAGTGGAAATGGGAGCGGATTACAATGGACTTCGTTACTGGACTTCCTTTGACTCGGAGGAGATTTGATGCTATTTGGGTCAATGTTGATAGGCTGACCAAGTAAGCACACTTCATTCCAGTATCTGTCTCTTACTCATCGGAGAAGCTAGCAGAGATTTACATCAGAGAGATTGTTCGCCTTCATGGGGTGTCGGTGTCTATTACCTCAGATCAGGGTACGCAGTTTACCTCGCCTTTCTGAAGAGTGGTCCAGCAGGAGTTAGGCATCCAGGTTCAATTGAGTACAGCTTTTCATCCTCAGACGGACGGTCAGTCCGAGAGGATTATTCAGGTCCTAGAGGACATGCTCCGAGCTTGTGTCATTGATTTTGGAGGCTCGTGGGACCAGTTTCTACCATTAGCAGAGTTCACCTACAACAACAGCTACCAGTCTAGCATTCAGTTGGCTCCATATGAGGCATTGTATGGTAGGCGATGTCGGTCTCCGGTCGGATGGTTCGAGCCGGGAGAGGCTCGTTTGCTGGGTACAGACTTAGTTCAGGAGGCCTTAGAAAAAGGTCAAGACTATCCAGGAGAGATTGCGTTCAGCTCAGTCTAGACAGAAGACTTATGTGGACCGTAATGTCAGAGATGTGGATTTCATGGTTGGTGAGCGGGTATTGCTCCGGGTATCGCCTATATAGGGCGTGATGAGGTTCAGAAAGAAGGGCAAGCTCAGTCCTAGGTATATTGGTCCATTTTAGATTCTGAACCGAGTGGGAGAGATGCCTTACAGACTAGCACTACCACCTAGCTTATAAGCCTTATATCCAGTTTTTCATGTATCTATGCTTCGAAGGTACCACGGCGATCCTACACATGTGTTAGACTTCAGTACTGTCCAATTGGACAATGATCTATCTTATGAGGAAGAGCCGGTGGTCATGCTAGACCGGCAGGTTCGACAATTGAGGTCGAAGAGTTTTACTCCTGTGCGTGTTCAGTGGAGAGGTCAGCCTCCTGAGGTATTGACCTGGGAGTCCGAGTCTGATATGCTGAGCCATTACCCACATTTGCTCCTCCGACTCAGGTACTTCCTTCTCTTGTCCGTTCGAGGACGAACGGTTATTTTAGAGGTAGAGGATGTGACAACCCAAAGGGTCATCACCTATTTTCCTCACATGTTCCTCGCTTCCGAGGCCTTGAAAACCTCATTTATTATTGCCTCGAATTACATGCATAGTCCGGGCATGTAGCCGGAAAATTTTTGTGTTAGAATATGTGAATTCTATGGAAAATTTGAAGAAATTAAATATTAATATTGATATAGTTGACTTCGATTAACATTTTTGGTAAACGGACCCGGACCCGAGATCGGACGGTCCCGGAAGGTCCGTAGGAAAATATGGGACTCGGGCATGCGTCCGGAGTCGAATTCTGAGGCCTAGAGCCCAAGATATAAATTTTTCTGTTAAATTGTTTTTGCTGAAATTATTAAATGAAAATTGATTAAAAGACGATGGTATCGGCCTCTTATTTTGGTTCTGATGCCCGGTACAAGTCTTAAATATTATCTAAATACTTCCTGCAAAGTTTGAAGTCATTTGAACGTCGTTTGATGTGTTTTGAACCATGAGTTCCAAATTTAAAAGTTATGAACTTTAAAAGAAGAAATAATGAATTTGAGGCTTGATTCTATGAAAACGATGTTATATTGGCGATTTGATCGCGCGAGCGAGTTCGTAGTATATTTTTAAGGTTGTGTGCATGTTTGGTTTGGAGCCTGAGGGCTCGGAAAAAAATTTGATAGGCCGTTAGAGCAGATTTTGAAAAATAACATAGCTGGTATTTTTCCCCAACTGATATCTTCGCAATTGCGAAGAATTACTTGCAATTGCGAAGTGTCCCAGAATCAGCCAAGGTTCGCAAAAGCGAACAATACTTTGCAAATGCGAAGAAGCCCAAGAATACTCTTGGTTCGCAAATGCGAACAACAGCTCGCAAATACGAAGAGGCCCTTGAATGGCCTTGGTTCGCAAATGCAAACAGTAGATCACAAATGCGATGATGCGCAGGAAACTCCTGAGTTCGCAAATGCGAACTATATATCACAGATGTGATGATGACAGGGAAGGCTCAGGTTCGCAAATGCAAACCATTTTATCGCAAATGCGAGCCCCGCAGTCAGGACCTGCTATGTTTGCAATTACGAACAAATGTTCGCAATTCCCATATCCGCAGCTGTGCAATCTGATACTTAAACGAATTTAAACCCTTTTCACCATTCTTTCAAAACCCAACACACCACACACGATTCAACAAGAGCAATATCACTCCAAATCACTTGTAAGTCACTTTTTAATTAATTCTTTCAATTCCTAACATCATTAACATGTTTTCCAAGAGAAATCAAAGGTTTTCATGGATGAAATTATTGTTTTTGGGTAGAACCTAGGTTTTTCATGAATTGGGGAATTGGACCTCGATATGAGGTCTGATTTCGAAACAAATCATATAATCGAACTCGTGAGGGAATGGGTAACCGGATTTTAGTTCGAACCCCGAGTTTCGACCACGTGGGACCGGGGGCGTTTTGGGAAATTTTGGGTTAAACTTTGAGAAAACCATTCTTATGCATCCAAACTAATTTACATAGTATTTATTAAAGTAATTGAACCAATTGTAATTAGATTCAAGCGAGTTAAAGGTTGAAATTTGAGGTAAAGCGATAGTTGAAGGTTAATCGGACTTTAAGGCTTGAGGTAAGTGTTTTATCTATCCTAGCTTGAGGGAATAGGATTGAATGTGCTAATATGTGATCGAGTGCGGTGTATACGCTGTGGTAACGAGCATCTATACACTGGCGTCTAGCATGACCGTGAGTCATTTGTTGACATATATTATGAAGTTGATTATTGTTTCCCTTGCCGGGACTTTATTGTGAAGTTGATTATTGTTTCACTTGCCGGAACTTTACTGTGATAATTATTGTTTCCCTTGTCGGGACGGTTCATATTATTTGTTTCATTCTTTTGCCCTTAACTGTGATTGTTATTTGGGTGAGGAAGAGTGATAATGCACGAAGGGTGATGCCGTGACATTTTTACTTATGTTTGCACGAAGGATCATGTCGTACCTTGTTTTACTGATTATGCACGAAGGATCATGCGGTGCCTTATTTTACTGATGATGCACAAAGGATCATGTTGTGCCTTGTTTTACTAACTATGCACGAAGGATCATGTCGTGCCTTGTTTTACTGATTATGCACGAAGGATCATGTCGTGCCTTGTTTTACTGATTATGCACGAAGGATCATT
>JASVEL010007772.1:0-26833 GCA_032618575.1 Nicotiana noctiflora
TCGTACTATGGCATGATTAGAAAGAGCAAGTATTGTATTTGCCCGAGTGGTTGGGAAGTAGCTAGTCCGAGAATGGTCGAGGCGCTTTACATGGGGTGTGTTCCGATACTCTTAAAGGATCATTATGTCGCGCCCTTTAGTGATGTATTGAACTGGAAAAGTTTTGCAGTTGAAATGAGTTCGAACGATATACCTAATCTGAAGAAAATCTTGACTGCAATACCTCAAAGACAGTACATCAAAATGCAGAAGAGAGGACTTCAAGTAAGGAGACATTTTGAGGTAAATTTTCCTCCTAGAAGATATGATGTTTTTCATATGATTCTTCATTCCATTTGGCTTAGAAGGCTCAACATTCATGTCTGTGACACTAAGGATACGTGATTGATTCATGTGAATATATATATCTGAGAGGATCCAGATTGGTCTTGGTTTGACATGGTTTACGCGTTACTGGTTCCCGGAAGAGTTAATATCTCCATTAGCTAAACCCTTTCTTACCCCTACTCTTTCTTTATCGGGTTATAATGATTTTGTGACTTTTTTGGATTCTTTCTCTCGTCTTAATGGGTTAAACTCTGCACATTATTGATTATATCGTTAAGATTTTGGGTTCAAATTTAATATTTGTTGAGATTTTAGTAAGTTTTCACATACATATCTGTATTCCGTATCGAAAGTTATGAGTTCAGATGAACTCGTAGCTTAAAGGCTACATCCGCCCCTGATATATATGATACTATTTGGTTAAGGTAAGTTGTGCATAAATCCAGATGTATGAGTTGAGTGACCTGTGGGAAGTGGAAGAAATTAAATTAGGTGACATAATTCAGTATTTGTAATACAATTTCGATGTTATTGTAGCAGCAAATTTGAAATATCAGAATTGTAGATTAAAATTTGAAATAAGACAAGCTGGTTGTTAAAAGGGCAGTCCAGTGCACGAAGCATCTCGCGTTTACGCAAGGTTCGGGAAGGGCCGCACCTCAAGGGAGTATAATGTAAGCAGCGTATCTTAATGCAAGTATATCGGTGACTATTTCCACTTTCTTTCTAAGAAGAGCTGGTTGCTGAAACCCCAAAAGTTGTTAATTACTTGAATCAGGCTTCATTAAACACAACTACTTCAAATACTCCTTCTGTTCACTTTTACTTATCTATTATTAACTTTGCACACCCCTTAAGAAATAATAAATAAAGTGCATAATTTACCATGATACATATATTAATTAGTGTATAGTCTTAATGGATTTGAAAAATAATTTGGAGTGAGTAATTAATGTTAAGAGCAAAAAGAAAAAAGAAACTATTTTTCTATTGATATGCGAAAGTCGAAAAGTGACGAGTAAAAATGAAAATTTATCTTTAGAATACTTGACAACTAAAAGTGAACAGAGGGACTACTTATTAGTGTTTCTTAATTATGTCCACACTGTTGTTAGGCTTCATTAAGAATTATAGTACGGTTAATCTTGATTACCATTACTAAGTGCACAACGGCCACGTTAAGTTAACATTGTGAGGGAATAATTAAAGCTTAATTAGGTCACATAATGCAATACATGATCACTAGTTTGTTGAACATGGGATCGGATTTCAAAGTGATTAATACGTAGTACTCCCTCCGATCAAAATAAGTGATTTTCTGGATGTTTTTACACATATTAAGAATCTACCTTTTAGCATTAATTATCAATGATTGACCATATTAACCTTTACTATCTCACATAAACATTCCTAACACATATTCCAACACAATTTACTCCAAGGACAATGTAGGAAAAAATAATTAATTCATTCTTAAAATCTGAAAAAATCACTTATTTTGGACCACAAGAAAAATGTCAAAAAATCGCTTATTTTAGACCGGAGGGAGTATATACTTAGAGTTATTAATTCCTGCAATTACTTCAAAACTTTGGGTTCGGAATATTGTTGAATTCTTTTACATGGTATTGGACTCAAATTTAAGTAAGCTCAGTTATTATATCACACTTGTATTCTTTTTGTGATCTTGTCTATTTCCAATTTTGCCACATTTTACTACTCTTAGGCTTCTATAGAAGTGCAAGAGATCTTTTGATGGACTGAAATGGACTAGTGTCACGGCGATAATTTTGTCGCCGTAAATTGTAAGTGCGAGTCACCACAAGAAATGATATATAATTTCCCGGTTTATTTGAGTGGCGACTACCATTTATGTTTACTTTTTGTTGCGAGAATAGTCGCCAACAAAAGCTAATTTATTTTGTTATTAGCTTTTGCAATGACTTTTCTCGCCTCAAAAAATAAATAAATGTGCCACAAAATATATTATTTAAGATAGGTCGCTACCCAAACAAGCGACATATAGATAGTCGGTACTTACGCTGGCGGTTTTCGCCACGAATGGTCGTCACTAAAACCTTATATTCCGTAGTGTGTGCGATCGCACAAACAAGGTGTGCGGCTGCACATTATTCCAAAGAAAATTTGAGACTGCATAACTGACCTGTTATGTCTGGTTGTCACAGTGAATGTTAGGCAGTAATAGGGAGAAATCCCATTATTGGTTTAGAGTCTTCATTACTAGTTTGGTTCAATCATATGAAGAGAGTGAATATAATGTGGAAAATCTCAGATATAGTAAGTATTAATAATATTTCTGCTGATTATTATGTAACAGTAGGTGAAATGTTGGCAAACATATAGTATGAAACTACCTAAGAAATAGTTTTAACTACTTCTCCACAAGACATAATATATCTTAAACCTGAATGAAACTACACCATTTGCAACTATAAACTAACTGACTGAACTAGGAAAGTAGACAACTCCCAGGCTTAAGAGATGAGATCAAAACCCTGCTCCAGTAGACTTTGAGCTAATTTTTCATTAGCAGCTTCAGACGGATGGAATCCGTCCCAGAATACGTACTGTGTCGCATTGGAGCATGTCCCGATTGACCTGACATTGCAAAGGAATGATGTTTCTAATGTACCAGTTCCGCAACATGCTCTCCTCGATTCGAAGAATCCTGAGAAAATGCAAATTATCATAGAAAAATGTCATACATTGTCCTCTTTGATTTCAAATAACTCAGAAGAAAAAATATATAAGGTTTCATTTCATGTACAGTCTTCTAGCTCAATGCACTAAGCTCCTGCTATGCACAGGGTCCGGGAAGGTCCGGACCACAAGGGTCTATGGTATTGTACAAGAGGTTATTTCCACCGCTCGAACACTTAGCCTCTTGGTCATATGACAATAACTTTACCAGTTATGAAAAAACTCCCCTTCCACCACTAGTATATACGGGAATCTCCTTTTCGAGAGCAAAGGATAAGGCCTGAGATCTTGGATAATAGAACTTTCCAGTTAGAGAGAGTTGGTCTGACCGATTCACATACCCGCGATCTGGTAACTCGAGGAATCCTTGAAAGGATTTCTGTGGGGAATGCTACTTCAACTACAACAAGAAGGACAAAATAGCCCTCTCTATACTGAATGGATTCAGTATTAACAGTTAAGTCACAATACTATTTTTTATCATATTAAAGTTAGGTAACTTGATGCACTATAGCAATAAAGTTAAAGTTTGGCGACATAATTGCTATAGTGGATAAACATCAACAACAATAACTATCCAGTATAGTCTCACAAAGTGGGGTCTGGGGAGGGTAATATGTAGACAGGCCTTACCCCTACCCGAAAGGGCAGAAAGGTTGTTTCCAATCGACCCTCGGCTCAGAGAAGGAAGAAAAAACAAAAATAAAAACAAAAACACAAGAGCATTAATTAATCCAATAGAGATCACATAAATAATTATCTAAACGAAAGAACCATAAATAAAATGGCATGCAATAGTGGATAAAGTTCAGCTATTTTAAGCCAGGTTTATGATCATTGATTAGTATATACTAAGATGAAAAAAGAACATGATGTTTTAGCAAATTACCATTATCGGTAGGTTTAGTGATGAGATCCAAGAGAGGCTGATAGATGTCGAAAACTACAAGTTTAAGGCCAGGAAGTCTGCTCTTCAAATTGTCTGATGTTGAGTTGAGTTTGCTGTTGAAGAAAACTGCATCTTGGTTCAATCTTGCTACACATTGATTGCTTCCTGCACCAAATAAAGTAATCGCTGCTGGCAAACAACCCGTTGGCGGCAGAGTTGTGACACCAATTTTCCTTGCTCCCAAATTATAGAGGTTCTGTTCAGGATGCAGAGCCAGAATTTCAATGTTATGTGTTCTAAATTCTAGAACGACAGACTTTAAGTGCTACTATAACTGCTTCTAAATTTAATATTTATCTATATTTAGTGAAGTTTTTAACATAACGACTCTAATTCGGCTGAATCTGTGTTAGATCCTCTAGCTCCGCCCCTAGTTCTGTTCATACATTGTATTGAATATTTAAACTATCCAATTATCCAAAGGTTATCTAAAGACGTAGTACCTACTATAACAGATAAATGTGACATTACGGTATAAAAATTACTTCACACTGACAGTGTATATAACTTAAGCTTGTAACGAAAAGTAGACAGGAGAAGAGGAAAATGACCTGAACAAATGAAGAATAAAAGCGCATAAGCATGTCGGAGAAGCGATCAGGTGAGTAGATTCTGTTGAGCATTGGATTTATGTAGTAATTCTGAATAAAATCACTGCTACCTGCACTTATAAGATGTATTCCTCCGGAGAATATGTTATTAGCCTGTGTCCTCCCTACCAAATTCACTACTTTTCCTTGCCATTCCCTGTAATTATTTAGCTGTTGTGCCAGTGTAAGCGCGCGCTGCAAATAGTAGCGTATAATATTTCAAGTTAGTTATACCCAATGATATTGACAAGAGGGGTTGCTCTGATGGTAAGTAACCCCCACTTCCAACCGAGAGGTTGTGAGTTCGAGTCTCCCCAAGAGCAAGGTGGGAAGTTCTTGGAGGGAAAGATGCTGGGGGTCTATTTGGAAACAGCCTCTCTACCCCAGGGTAGGGGTAAGGTTTGCGTACATACTACCCTCCCCAGACCCACTAAGTGGGATTATACTGGGTTGTTGTTGTTGTTGTTTTTTATACCCAATGATATTGTATATTCTACGGCGAGGTTAATTAATTTCACGAATGATCAGTAAACTTTATTCATGATAACATTAATGTAACAAAGAATAATTTTATGACTTTATTTGTTATACTACTAGGTAAAGTTTTAGTTACTTTAACTTCATGACAAAAATAGTTTTATGACTTTACTATTATAATAATTTTTAAACTCGAAAGAGTTCGAGAAGGTTCAAATTGGATAACATGAATTTTTAGAATTGCAGATCTATTGACTTCAAGTCTGAACAGATTAAACTCTTGTTAGAGATTATTTTAAAAAACAAATTGCAGTCCGGTGCACGAAATACTCCCGTGTTCACATAAGGTCCGAGAAAGGGCCGCATACCAAGAGAGTGTAATGTAGGCAGCAACTCTGATGCAAAACATCAGTGGCTGATTCCACGGTTGGAACTCGTAAAGTTGAGTAACCATGCATAAAATAAACTCTTCTTGGAAAAGCATACAAAACTAAGAGAGAAGATTCAAGAAACTTTACATAAAGTTGAGGAGTCCTGTCATAATAACCAGAAGCAGCAGAAGCAAAGTTGACACCAGTGATTATGTTTTTCCCTCTTGCTTCTGGGCTAAAGTAAGCTGGTGGATATGAAGTGAACCCAAGATATTCAGCTGTTCATAATTAAAACATGCAACTATGAGAAAAAGATACAAAAATATTACAGTACTAAACAATACAGTATAACAACAACAACAATAATATATTCTGTATAATCCCACAAGCAGGGTCCAAGGAGGATCGTGTGTATGCATATCTTTCCCCTACTTTATATGAGGTAGAGGGAGGCTGTTTTACATAAACTATCGGCTCAAAAACATACCCTGTGTAATCCCACAAGTAGGGTCCAAAAAGGGTAGTGCATATGCAGACTTTATCCTTACCTTGCTTGAGGTAGATATACAATATAAAACAATACAGTATGAAACAATGAGAACAATTTATCTTAACATATATATTACCAGTGAAGTCAGTGGCCAGCTTTCCATTGCAAAACCTTCCTGTTGGTCTATGAGTAACAAAATCTCTTCCATAAGGAAGAAAATTTGCTTTGATTAAAGTAGTTAAATTATTATTATTTCCAGCATCAACTACAGAGTCTCCAAAAATGTTCAAAGCTGGAACTAAAGGATCTCCATTTGACACAGAAAATACCATAACAAGAACAAGAATACTTGAGAAACATTTCAAGAATCCCATTTTCTCTCTACTTTTCTTTTTCTTTTCTTTTTTGGGGGGGGGGGGTTGAGAATTTAAAGAATTGGGAGTGAAGTAAAAGTCAAAGTGAAATAACTGAAGGATAGAAAGTTGCACATTTTAAGGACATGCATGTTTGGCACCACAACCTAAAGCTAATGTTGGAATGTATGTTGACATTATTAGGCGAATTATATAATATAACTGTCAAAAAGCTTGTTTCCTTATTGTCCTTATTATAATTCTGTTTAGGAATATGACGAATTATTTTAATAAAAGCTAGTTTAAGATACTTTTCAGAAAACTGAAAGCAAAATTCGCGTGACACATATAATTTGTTCCAAAAAGGAAAAAAAAATATTAAGAGGAAAATAAAAGGTCTTTGACGGCTAAATTTTGTGAGTTAAAATTTCAATAATATCATTGTGAGGCTATTTGAATTAAGTTTATGTAAAAGATATTAACTTTGACATATATAATGGTTTGCAATAAATGTTAGAGAAGCTCGAGGTTAAAGATAGATGTTGAACCCCCCCCCCCCCGAGCACACACAATTAAGGTCAATTCATCTTCTATATATATATATATATATATATATATATATATATATATATATATATATATATATATATATATATATATATATATATATAGACGTTTGTCGAATAGACACGTGGCGGTGAAGGAAGGAGATGAGTCAGTAAATAGTTTATACCGGTTACAAGTATGTGACTGGTATTGCATAAGTTCCGAAGATACTACGTTGAGGAAGATAATTTGAAAGTAAGGTATCAGTAGAAGAAGACTACAATCTACGTTAAGGAATAGTCGTTATAGAAAATCATATAAAAATAATATTTATTCTCAAGATCTTATCTCCTCTAATTTAACTTAACTATGAATAGTGATATTTGTACTCATGAAAGGGGACAAAATATTTGTATTACAAAAGACCGATATTCATCTCTCATATTAAAAAAACTTTATATTAATTGTTATTAAGATTTGCCAATTGTTCTTAATTTTGGTGGGATCAATCTTAAGCCTAAACTTATTCTTTCTTCAATTATTTTTAATTTATTCTTTTTATACCATATTATTTTATTTTATCAGATAAATTAATATGTGTGTCTCTAAACTAAGATATACAAATTCAGTTGTATATATTTGCGAGTAAACAGTTTGTATATATATATATACATATATATATATATATATATATATATATATATATATATATATATATATATATATATATATATATATATATATATATATATTTCATTATCGGTTAATTCAAAATAAAAAAATTACTAGTTAAATTGTGACTGTAAAACTTAAAATATTTTTCGAAATATTTAAACTAATCAAACATAAAAAAAATCAAAAAATATTTTTCTCCGTACCAAACACACTCATAGCGTCAATTGTGAAGAACAAGAATCTTCTACTATTCCTATGAAAGGCGAAAGGCATTTAATTTGGAAGAGTAATGCACACAACTACCTAAAAGTATAAATGAATCCCAACGCCCTACTAATTATGTTGCATTCAGAAATTAAATATCAGCATCCTCTTTAAGGCTACTGCAAAGCTTCAGCATTCAGCTACTGTGCTACTCCTCCGGTCCAAAATTAGTGATTTTTTTGGATATTTTCACACATATTAATAAAGTCATATTTTAGCATTAATTAGCAATAGAATTGATAATTTTAACCTTACTATCTCACATAAACACTCCTAACACATATTCCAACACTATTTACTCCAAGGACAATGTAGGAAAAACATCATTAAATCATTCTTGAAATCCCGAAAAAATCACTTATTTTGGACCACAAAAAAAAAGGCCAAAACATCACTTATTTGGACCGGAGGGAGTATTACGTACTTAGACAGTATATACACTTATTAGCTAGCTTTATATTCCCCCATTCACTTTTACTTGACATGTATACTAAAATTAGATTTTCATTTTTACTTGTTACTTTACGCATATTATCAAGAGAAAATAAAATACAATTTCCTGTTATACCATAGTATTTATTACTTATCTCAAATAATTTTCTCAAATCTAATAAAATATGCATCAATTAATATGAGTATCATGGTAAATCATGTACTTTATTTATTATTTCTTAAGAGGCGTAAAAAGTCAAAACGTGCCAAGTTAAAATGAACGGAGAGAGTATTTTGTTTTTCTGTAAAAGAAAATTCTTCATGAAACCTTTACTTTTATATTTTAAATTCAACTCCTTTTTTTTTTTTTATAATTTCAGAAAATATTTTTGGCGCATAATTAGTGTAGAGTAAAAGTAAAAATTATTTAGAACTCTCTGCTCTTTCCCTTTTCTTATAATGTTGGTATTGAAGCTGGAACGATGCGCTAATGAAGGTTGACATATTTCGAATATCTATCATTCCAATTTCCATGGCGTGGATTTACGTGGAGATTAACGTTAAAACTTTATTGGAATATTATATTTGAAAGATGCAAGTAAAAGCGGGCCTCTCTACCTTCTAGTAGAGGCAACCTCTGTACATTATTGTTTATCTCGAAAATACGAATAACAACTAAATTTGATTTATAATTTTAAAAATACATGATTTAGTTTAATACTAATTAATAACTAAGAAATCTGAAGTATAGATGAAAGAAATAAGTAAAATCAAACCAGTAGATAAATCAGTCTCGACCTCGAGCCCAAGTGATCTCGAGATTAGTCAAGAGTAATAAAGCAAGTGTAATAAAGCTAAAGGACAATTCTGATGAACAATGAGTGAGAGAAATAAGAGAGTATATATTCTTTTTCAATGATTATATGATCTTTACAAATGATTGGGGCCCCCTTTATATAATATGGGAATCCTAAATAAGGTATATTTCTATTTACAATAAAGAATCTTATAGGGACACTTGTCTAACCGCATAATATGAATTCGTACAAATCTATTTCAAGATTTGCGCCACGATTTTGGGGACGTGGCAGGAATCTTGCTCATTCTGTTACAGATCTATAACAGTATTATCTCGAAGCTAGTCATATTAGGCTTTGACGTTCCTCGAACACTTGGTTTTTCGAGCCTTATACTGTGCCACCGAGCTCGAGAGTGACCTGACGAGCTCGAACTTGATCCATCCTAACCTCGGACTTAAGGTGACCCATCGATCCCGTAAAAATGGGCATACCTGTGATGTAGGCACTCGAAGTGAACTGAAACGGCCTGTCGGTTCGTTTTCCTAAAACATTAAATGCAAGCTAGTAATGGCCGGCCACTAACGCCGCCGAACCGTTGCCGCTCACCTATAAGTATGGGGCTCCTTCTTTGAATTTAGAACTTTCTTTCTTCATTACATTCACTTTGATCCCCTTTCCTCTTCATCTTTTTTTTTTCTCATCATGTGCTTCCACCATCCTTTAAGTGCTATAAAATGCTAAGTTCTCATAAAACACCACATTCTGGTACCGTCTGCATCTCTTAATTTGAAGTCATGGAAAAAACCTCTAAAACAGTTCCCAAAAAGAAAAAGTCATATTCCTCATGTCCGGCCGGTGATAAAGCGCCAGCCCTTCACGAGATCGTTCCCATCGGCTGCGTCATAAAGAAAGACTTCGATATAGAGAACCCCCTTGTAGTTCCCGGTCGATGTGAACATTGTTATACCCCATTTTAACACGGGTCAAACTAGAGTATAATATATTGGTAATTCTGAAGGTTTAATTAATTAAAAAGAGTCGCCACCTAATTATTTTAACGGTGAATTAGGACACCAATATTAGCTAAGTAGTGCTTCAAATTCACTATATTTTATGATCTACTTAACCTTAAGATTATGAGTAAGGGTTCTAATTAATCCTATAGGGAAGGTTGTTAATGCACTCTATATGATCCGTTAATTACGGTTAACCGGCCAAGCTTAGGTTATAATTTTAAGAATTAAGTAGCAATATGTGTTTGTATTAAAAGAAAAAACTTTTGTCAATTGAATTTTTTTAAAAAAACATTGTATAGTAACGTTATGAAATGAGTTTTTCAAAATGGTATTGTAAGCATTAGAAAGAATATTACTTATCTGAAACTCAAACAATAGAATGTTCGGATTTAACTTCTAAGAAAATGTTTAAACCCCAATGCCTTGACAAACCCAATAACTAAATTCATTTTCAAAGGTTAGGACTTCCGAAAATAGTTTTCACATATATACTTTAGAAATCATTCAGTTGAACTTAAAAATCTTGTATTTATGAAAGCTTAAACACAAGGCCATTAGAAAATAATTTGATGAAAGGTTTTGAAACGTTACTTTAAGAACTAATTCTATGTTGTTATATTACAAGCTACCTTTATGTGATTGAGATAATACCAAATCGATAATAAAAGAAAAGATTCTACATACTTAAACATACTACGCTAACACTAATTTTAACACATAATCTCAGAAATTGGAGATAACTCAAATCACAAGCAAATGTCGAATAACATGAATGAATAAAGAAAAGAGATGAAAGACGCCATAGGCGCCCCCAAGCGTTTCGCTTGTTTTTCTTGCTATCCGGTGCTCTAAAGAAGATGGCATGCAATGACTCCATGTGGTGATGATAGGTTAAGTCTCTTATGAGACCCCCATTGCAAGAGCCTCGAATTAAGGTTCTTTTTGCGGGCAGTAAACTAGGGCGTTTTGCAACAGCTCTTCGAATCTCCAACTCGAACCCCTTTTACGAATAACTCGACCAGAATCGTAAAAGAACATCTTTTGTTTTGGGGTAAAAGGTGCAGGCAAAAAAAAAAACCCTCTGGTTTTTGAGTGAAAAGGACTGGAAAGGGTAATTGACTGGCGGCTAAGTATTTTTTTTTCCCAGATGAAGAGTTAGAGATGTATTTATAGGCCAAGATAAATGACTAGGGTTCTATAGGTGGGCAAATTTTGAATTCGAATTTCAAAAGAATTGTTCAAATCCGAACGTTGGAGGCTTCACGTGATTGGGTCAAAATTCTAAATAGTGCAACACTCTTGTTGAAATCTGTAGAGATTTTTAACATTTTTTTAAAAAATGGAATGGGGACAAGAAAGGGGCAGCAACGCATAGAGAGGGAGGGGATTAGGGTGAAATGAATACTAATTATGTTTAAAGGCTTTGGGGCCGATTGAGCTTTATTTGTAGGGGTTGGGCTTGAGATTGTCCTGAAATTACATCTTCCTCTAATTTATTGGGCTTCCAAATAGAACATATTCTCATAACTTCATTGAAGTATTAAAAAAAAACCTTAGTAAGATTATAATTTATGGCAACCTAATATAATATTTATGAAATACTACAAAATAACTATTACATTAAATGTAATAATATTATTATAATAAACTTTTTATATTGTGTAAGATGAAATGAATATTATTACGTGTCCTAAATAAAGGAAAATTATATTTCTTTCAAAAAATGACAATAAGAAATATACTTAGAAAAATAATAATGATAAAGATGATGATAGTGATAATAATAACAATATAAAGAAGAAAATTGGTAGTAATAATAGTAATAATTTTAATAATAATTATAATTATAATTATTATTATTATGACAACAACGATAATTATAAAAAAACTATAGTAAAAATAGTTTTAATAATAGTAACAAATAAGTCAATTTGTGTTGAAAATAATAAAATACGTATTTTTATATTATTAGTAACATTAGAAGCTTAAGAAAATAGTTTGGAAGGAAGGAGGGACAAAATTGGATGTCAACAGCTGCCCCTCTTTGGCCGGAGATGATGAAAGAGTTTTCGGGCAAAGAATATTGACTTAGTAGCCAATTTTGTCCCGACCAACAAGATTGGAATGGGACAAAGGGGACGTAAAAAAAAAAGATGATTTGTGGTCAAACTCCGATTTTGAGTTGCCTACATATCTCGGGTTTCACGAGAATCAGGCCATATGTAGTTCAAGACTGATGATATCGTGGATTAGAATTTAACGATTGATGCAAATCCTAAAAATGCTGCCCCAGTGTCGAATCATAGAGACACTGGGTACGACGATTGAAAGAAAATGTTTGAAATAAGAATCTGATTATAAATTTTGAGAGTTGAGTCAAGCGGAGTTCGAAGTAGGTCCTTGACCTTTGTTGGGGAGTTTGGTATTCCTCTCCAACAAACTGCCCCAGTTCACTGCTAAGATATAGTTCCACGTTATGCTATTTTTCCTGCAAAGCTTGGCATACTAGATAATTCGTTAGGAAACAAGATGCAATGTGCCATAAAAATAACCTTATGAAAATAATATTTAGACGTCAATTCATAAGAAATGCGAATTTATTGGGTAAACTTATAAAAAATAATAATTTAATGGTGATATATTTCATGATCGCAATGCCATATGAAAATTTATCTTATGAAAATAAATGTGTTTGGCAATGATTTATGAAAGATATGTTTTGGCAATGTTTATGCAAGCAAGACCATTTGGGTCAAAATAACACTAAAAATCCTTTTGAGAAAGAATTAACTTCAATATCCTATTTGGGGGCGGATAGACCCGATATATCCTCTTTGAGGGAGGATAGACCCGATATATCCTATTTTATGTTAGATGGGTCCGATATATCCTATTTGAGGGCGGATAATCCCGACATGTCCTATTTGAAGATGGACAAGCCTGAAATGTCCTATTTGAAGGTGGACAAGCCTGATACAAAGTGCTTTATTTTTAATTATAAAGATTGATATGATGCAGTGCTAAGAGATTGATATGGTACATAAAACTTGATCTGATGCTAGAGTTATAATAATAATATTCAGGGAGCGATGCAAAAGCTTGGTGCAGTAGTGAATATCCTTGGTGCGGAGCTCTTGATGCAATGCATTTACAAGGAGCGGTGCCAATAATTTAAAAAATTACATGCTAAAGTTTAATATTAGTAAATTTTGCACTCAAAGAAAATTATTTAAAATATAATTTGCGATAGCTCGACTTGATCGCTATGTTGTACTATATTTCCTGCAGGACAAATTCATCAGTATAGTAGATATTGAAATGCGATATGCTGTAAAATAATCTTATGAAAATGACATATTTTGGGCGTTTACTTATACAATACGGCCTAGTCGGCCAAATGATTTGATAAAAATGTAGCTTTATCCCAATAATAACTTTCAACAATAACATGCAGTTTATAAATGTGCTTTGCAATGATTTATGATAATACTGCATTTCTAAAATAACACTAAAAGCATGACCGTCAAGGTCAAAAATAAATTAATAAAAAGCATGCGAATATGTGCTAAAGTGTCCTGTCGTTCAGGCGGACAACCTATATATCATAAAGCGTGCTAAAAAAAAATTCCAACTAAAGGCGGATAAGCCTAAATTTTAATGCATAAATGCCCTGTTGAAGGCGGACAAGCCTAAATGTTTAATGCGTAAATGTCCTGTTAAAGGCGGACAAGCCTAAATATTATATAATCAAGTGTGCTTAAAATTCAATTAAATGCGGATAAGCCTGAATATTTAATAAAAGGCAAAATGTGCATGAACGTCCTATTAAAGGCGGACAAGCCTAAATATCATATTAAAGGCAAACTTGCATAAAAATCCAATTAAAAATAAATATGCATAATATCCAATTAAAGAGGGATAAATATTTAATTAAAGGCAAAATGTGCCTAAATGTCCTATTAAAGACGGACGAGCCTAAATATTTAATTAAAGGCAAAATGTGCCTAAATGTCCTATTAAAGGCGGATGAGCCTAAATATTTAATTAAAAGCAAAATGAGCCTAAACGTCCTATTAAAGGCGGACAAGCCTAAATGTTCAATTAAAGATAAATGTGTATAAATGTCCTATTAAAGGCGGACGAGCCTAAGTATTTAATTTAAAGCAAAATGAGCCTAAACGTCCTATTAAAGGCGGACAAGCCTAAATGTTCAATTAAAGATAAGTGTATAAATCCTATTAAAGGCGGATGAGCCTAAATATTTAATTAAAATCAAAATGAGCCTAAACGTCCTATTAAAGGCGGACAAGCCTAAATGTTCAATTAAAAATAAATGTGTATAAATGTCCTATTAAAGACGGACGAGCCTAAGTATTTAATTTAAAGCAAAATGAGCCTAAACGTCCTATTAAAGGCGGACAAGCCTAAATGTTCAATTAAAGATAAATGTGTATAAATGTCCTATTAAAGGCGGACGAGCCTAAGTATTTAATTTAAATATAAATGTGCAAAAATATCCAATTAAAGGCGCAGATAAGCCTAAATATTTAATTAAAAGCAAAAAATATGCCTAAACATCCTATTAAAGGCGGACGAGCCTAAATATTTAGTTAAAGATAAAAATCTGCATAAATATCCAATTAAAGACGGATAAGCCTAAATATTTAATTAAAGACAAAATGCGCTTAGACGTCCAATTAAAGGCGGACCAGCCTAAGTGTCCTATTAAAGGCGGACAAGCCTAAATGCGATGCTTGATTTAAAATTACTAGATTGGTGCAATGCGAAGAGCTTGGCATGATTACTTCAAAGCAACATATATTGACGGTGCAATGCAGAGAGCTTGGTGCAATGATTTTGTAATAGTAGATGGTGCGATGCAGAATGCTTGATGAAATGCCGTTGTAGTAGTGAATATTTCTAGTGCAATGCTAACAGTTGTTGGAGCTTCAAAAGAAAGTTTTTCTATTAATAAATTCCTGCAGTTAAAGAAAACTTGTAAGTTTCAAAGTTTGTGCGCTTGCTTGGATTTATCCTTTGCTTTGCATGAACTTTGCGACTTTTGACTTGATACTGTCACGACCCTAGTTCACCAATTGTGAACATGTCGTGATGGCACCCAGTCCCCACGACTAGGTAAGCCTAACATGTTGCGGAATCTATAAATTATAATTACTTAAATAAGAAACAACGGAAAATAACATAAAAGATATGTAATCCGTGCCACTTGGCACATACATCCGTCACACAATGAATAAACACTACCAAGATCCGGAACCCCACGGTAACACAGACTAAAAGGGAAATACAACCGTGGCTCTATGTGTAAAGAGTATCTAACAACGAAATGAAGAAAAATGTCAACTAGTAATACTAGAATAGAAGGGAAGCCTCCGGATCCGCGGACGTAACGGATCATACCTCGAAGTCTCCCGAAAGCTGCGTAATCACCTAGTACGAGCCTGCTCGATGTACCCGGATCCGCACAACAAAAGTGTGCGGAAGAATAGCATGAGTACACCATGGCAGTACTCGGTCAGTTGCCAAGCCTAACCTCGATGGAGTAGTGACGAGGTAGGTCGGGCCCTACCGAGAAACAATAATATAATGATGAAAACAAAATAAACGAGTTTATATGATAATAATTTCCGAAATAACAACATTATGATAATTACTGCAACCTGTCTACGATTAAGCTAATAACAAATAACCAACTCAAATAAACAAATCCAGGATCCGTGGGAATTGAACCCACAGTCCCATTCTCACAGTACCTCCGGGTCTCCGGGAATCGAACCCGCAGCCCATGTCTCAATAATATCTCAATAACTCGGGATCTGCCGGGAATCGAACCCGCAGTCCACAAAAAATATCACTCCGGGTCTCTGGGAATCGAACCAATAAATCTCAGGATCTCCGGGAATCGAACCCGCGATCCACATCTCAATAATATATCAATAGCGCAGGATCTCCGGAATCGAACCCGCAGTCCATATCTCAATAACTCGGGATCTCCGGGAATCGAACCCGCAGTCCACCAATAACTATCACTCCGGGTCTCTGGGAATCGAACCCACAGCCTCGGGATCTCCGGGAATTGAACCCGCAGTCCACCAACACATCAAATAAAGAAAACACACAGAGAGAATATAATATGTTAAATTACAACTTCACCGAAATTAGTGCCAACAATTTATCAAGAGTTCAAGTAAATCAACTAGGCAATTAAACATGTTGAATCCTAGCTAATCATGTTTTTCTAAGTAATACCGGGTAATGGTAACGCTTTTATCAGCTAAGAGCAGAAATATCACTAATCGGACAATTCAAGTAAAGTGTGTGTTACAACAACCAGCGCATGTACACGCCCGTCACCTCGCGTACAAGGCATTTAAACTATCACATAATATCCTAGGGGTGAAAGTTCCCCCACACGAGGTTAGACAAGCCACTTACCTCAATTCCGGTACAAAACCGCTAAGAAATAACCCTCTTGCCACGAATGTCGGCCTCCACAAGAGTAGAATCTGATAAAAATCAATAGAATCACATCAAAATAGGCCAATTGGGCATTACCCAATCAAATTAACTCAAAATTCACCAAAACCCACAAGTTGCCAAAACCCGACTTTCGGTACGCTTAACGAAAATTCACGAAAGTTATCTATTCGGAACCCTTATTTCAATACGAGTCTATGCATATAAAGTTTACCAAATTCGGACTCCGTTTGCCCACTCAAAACCTTGATTTTCTAAAGGTTTTGGTCTAGGGTGAAAACCCCCATTAATTACCCAAATTCCTCCATTTTCATGAAAAACTTGCATAATATTATCAACAACAATCATAATTGGAGTCCATAATTGATTACCTGAAGAAACCCCTTGAATCTCCCTTCAAAATCGCCCAAATCGCCCCTTAAGACGAGACCCAAAATGTGTGAAATGTTCTGAAATTTTTCTAACTTCTGATACACTTACTTACAGCGATTTTCGCTTCTGCGGAACATTTTCCGCTTCTACGCATCCGTATCCGCGACCAAAGGGTCGCTTCAGCGGTTCCAGGCCTGGCCGGCCATTTCCGCTTCTGCGAACAGGAGGGCCGCTTAAACGGATCCGCTTCTGCGAATAAGCATCCGCTTCTGCGGACACGTCCGCCTCTGCGCATAAATGACCGCTTCTGCGGTCTCGCCCAAACGGTAAGATGTCCGCTTCTGCGGACCATGTCCATTTCTCCCCGTCCGCTTCTGCGATCCCTGGCATCGCACCAGCGACCCCGCTTCAGCGGATTGGATTCCGCTTCTGCGGAAGTAGCCGCTCCTGCGCATCTCGTCCGCTTCCGCGGACACGCTCCTGCGCCCAAAATTCCGCAGGAGCGGAAACAACAGAAGCAGGATCCCAACCTGCAATTCTTCCACAATTTCTCCTGTTTAACCATCCGAAATCACCCCGAGGCCCCGGGACCTCATCCAAACATACCAACACATCTTAATACCTTATTCGAACTTGCTCAAATCCTCAAAACACGTCTAACAACATCAAATCCCATAATTCACATCGAATTCAAGCCTAAATTTCTTAAAACTTTCCGAATTGCACATTCGATCAAAAACCCGTCCAAACGACGTCCGAATGACCTGAAAATTTGCGGACATGTCCAAAATCACATAACGAAGCTACAGAAATTGTCGGAATTCCATTCCGACCCCCGGATCAAAATCTCACCTATCGATCGGATTCGCTAAAATTTCAACCTTCGGCATTTCAAGCCTAATTGAGCTACGGACCTCCAAAATACATTCCGAACGCGCTCCTAACCCCGAAATCACCTAACGGAGCTAATGGAACCATCGGATTTCCGTTCCGAGATCGTCTTAACACTGTTCCGGCTACGGACCGTTTTCTAGTTTCAAAGCTCTTATTTAGGGACTAAGTGTCCCAAAATGCTCAAATTTTCGGAACCGACTCTCCCGGCAACCCACAATAGCAGAAATGAACTTAGGGGAACAGTTAAATTAGGGATTGGGGCGTAATTTTCTAAAACGACCGGTCGGGTCGTTACATCTTCCCACACTTAAAGATTCGTTCGTCCTCGAACGAGCATAGAAAACATACCTGGAGTAGTGAAAAGATGAGGGTACTGGCTGCGCATATCCTGCTCGGTCTCCCAAGTCGCCTCCTCGACCGGCTGGCCCCGCCACTGAACCTTTACCGAAGCGATGTTCTTTGACCTTAGCTTTCTGACTTGCCTGTCTAGAATGGCTACTGGCTCCTCAACATAAGACAGATCCTTGTCTAGCTGAACAGATGTGAAAACCAACACATGCGTCGGGTCACCATGGTATCTCCGGAGCATGGAGACATGAAATACGGGGTGAACTCCGGCTAGGCCGGGAGGTAAGGCCAACTCATAAGCAACCTCCCCAACACGCCTCAAAATCTCAAAAGGGCCAATAAATCTAGGACTCAGCCTTCCTTTCTTCCCAAACCTCATAACGCCCTTCATGGGCGAGACTCGAAGCAGAACCCGCTCACCAACCATAAAAGCCACATCGCGAACCTTCTTGTCCGCATAATTCTTCTGTCTGGACTGGGCCGCACGAAGTCTGTCCTGAATCACCTTGACCTTGTCCATAGCCTCCTGAACCATATCAGTACCTAGCAACTTGGCCTCGCTGTCACGACCCTAGTTCACCAATTGTGAACCTGTCGTGATGGCACCCAGTCCCCACGACTAGGTAAGCCTAACACATTGCGAAATCTATAAGTTTTAATTACTTAAATAAGAAACAGCGGAAAATATCATAAAGATATGTAATCCGTGCCACTTGGCACATACATCCGTCACATAATAAATAAACACTACCAAGATCCGGAACCCCACGGTAACACAGACTAAAAGGGAAATACAACTGTGGCTCTATGTGTAAAGAGTATCTAACAATGAAATGAAGAAAAATGTCAACTAGTAATACTAGAATAGAAGGGAAGCCTCCGGATCCGCGGACGTAGCAGATCATACCTCGAAGTCTCCCAGAAAGCTGCGGAATCACCTAGTACGAGCCTGCTCTGATGTACCCGGATCTGCACAACAAAAGTGTGCAGAAGAGTAGCATGAGTACACCACGGCGGTACTCAGTAAGTGCCAAGCCTAACCTCGATGGAGTAGTGACGAGGAAGGTCAGGGGCCCTACTGAGAAACAATAATAATATGATGACAACAAAATAAACAGTTTGACAGATAACAACAAAATTTCCAAAATAACAACATTTACTGAAACTGTCTACAACCAAGCTAATAACAAATACCCAACTCAAATAAACAAATCCAGGATCTGTGGGAATTGAACCCCCAGTCCCATTCTCAGTACCCCTGGGTCTCCGGGAATCGAACCCGCAGCCCATGTCTCAATAATATCACAATAACTCAGGATCTCCGGGAATCGAACCCGCAGTCCCTACCAATAACTCAGGATCTCGGGAATCGAACCCGTAGTCCCTACCAATAACTCAGGATCTCGGGAATCGAACCCGCAGTCCCTACCAATAAATAACTCAGGATCTCGGGAATCGAACCCGCAGTCCCTACCAATAAATAACTCAGGATCTCGGGAATCGAACCCGCAGTCCCTACCAATAAATAACTCAGGATCTCGGGAATCGAACCCGTAGTCCCTACCAATATCACGTCGGGTCTCTGGGAATCGAACCCACAGCCCTGGGTCTCCGGGAATCGAACCCGCAGTCCACAAACACAGCCAATTAAGGAAATCCACAGAGAGAAATAATTATGCTCAACTATAACTTCACCGAAAAATAGTGCCAATAATTAACAAGGAATTCAAACAAGGCAGTTAGGCAACCAAACAGTTAAGTGCTACCTAATCATGCTCTTCTAACCATTACCGGGTAAAATATCAAATTAACAACCAAAGACAAGGATATCGCTCATCGAACATTTCTGAATAAAATACGTGTTCATCAACCAGCGCATGTACACGCCCGTCACCTCGCGTACTAGGCATTTCAACTATCACATAATATCCTAGGGGTGAAAATTCCCCCACACGAGGTTAGACAAGCCACTTACCTCAATTCCGGTACAAAACCGCTAAGCAATAACCCTCTTGCCACGAATGTCGGCCTCCACAAGTGTAGAATCTGATAAAAATCAATAGAATCACATCAAAATAGGCCAATTGGGCATTACCCAATCAAATTAACTCAAAATTCACCAAAACCCACAAGTTGCCAAAACCCGACTTTCGGTACGCTTATCGAAAAATCACGAAAAATATATATTCGGGTTCCTTATCTCAATACGAGTCTAAGCATATCAATTTTACCAAAATCGGACTCCATTTGCCCATTCAAAACCTTGATTTTCTAAAGTCCAAGACTAGGGCTAAACCCTCCATAATTACCCCAAATTCCTCCATTTTCATGATATAATTGCATAATATTACCAATACTAATCATAGTATGAGTTCATAGTTGATTACCTGATGTTTTCCCTTGATTTCCTCCTCAAAATCGCCCAAAATCGCCCCTTAAGCCGAGACCCAAAATGTGTTAAATGTTCTGAAATTTTTCTAACTTCTGATACACTTACTTACAGCGATTTTCGCTTCCGCGGAACATTTTCCGCTTCTACGCTCCCGTATCCGCGACCAAAGGGTCGTTTCTGCGGTTCCAGGCCTAGCCGGCCATTTTCCGCTTCTGCGATATACGGACCGCCTCTGCGCGTCCGCTTCTACGAAGACTCGATCGCTCCTGCGGAAATTTCCGCTTCTGCGCACCAGAGTCCGCTCCTGCGGACTCGCCCTGGCGGTCAAGTGTCCGCTTCTGCGGACCTTCCCATTTTCTTCTCGTCCGCTTCTGCGATCATTGGCTCGCACCAGCGACATCGTTTCAGCGGAAGGATTTCCGCTTCTGCGTAACCAAGTGCTCCTGCGCCCCTCGTCCGCTTCGCGGACTCGCTCCTGCGCCCCCAATTCCGCAGGAGCGGAAACAACAGAAACAGAATCCCAACCTGCAAATTTCCACAATTTTCTCCCGTTTAACCATCCGAAAACACCCCGAGGCCCCCGGGACCTCATCCAAACATACCAACACATCTTAATACCTCATTCGAACTTGCTCCAATCCTCAAAACACGTCTAACAACATCAAAATCCATAATTCGCATCGAATTCAAGCCTAAATTTCTTAAAACTTTCCGAATTGCACATTCGATCACAAACCCGTCCAAACGACGTCCGAATGACCTGAAAATTTGCGGACATATCCAAAATCACATAACGAAGCTACAGAAATTGTCGAAATTCCATTCCGACCCCCGGATCAAAATCTCACCTATCGATCGGATTCGCCAAAATTTCAACCTTCGGCATTTCAAGCCTAATTGAGCTACGGACCTCCAAAATACATTCCGAACACGCTCCTAACCCCGAAATCACCTAACGAAGCTAATGGAACCATCGGATTTCCGTTCCGAGATCGTCTTAACACCGTTCCAGCTACGGACCATTTTCTAGTTTCAAAGCTCTTATTTAGGGACTAAGTGTCCCAAAATGCTCAAATTTTTGGAACCAACTCACCCGGCAACCCACAATAGCAGAAATGAACTTAGGGGAACAGTTAAATTAGGGATTGGGGCGTAATTTTCTAAAACGACCGGTCGGGTCGTTACATCTTCCCACACTTAAAGATTCGTTCGTCCTCGAACGAGCATAGAAAACATACCCGGAGTAGTGAAAAGATGAGGGTACTGGCTGCGCATATCCTGCTCGGTCTCCCAAGTCGCCTCCTCGACCGGCTGGCCCCGCCATCGAACTTTAACCGAAGCGATGTTCTTTGACCTTACCTTTCTGACCTGCCTGTCTAGAATGGCTACTGGCTCCTCAACATAAGACAGATCCTTGTCTAGCTGAACAGATATGAAATCCAACACATGCGACGGGTCACCATGGTATCTCCGGAGCATGGAGACATGAAATACGAGGGTGAACTCCGGCTAGGTTGGGAGGTAAGGCCAACTCATAAGCAACCTCTCCTACACGCCTCAAAATCTCAAAAGGGCCAATAAATCTAGGACTCGGCTTCCCTTTCTTCCCAAACCTCATAACGCCCTTCATGGGCGAGACTCGAAGCAGAACCCGCTCGCCAACCATAAAAGCCACATCGCGAACCATCTTGTCCGCATAACTCTTCTGTCTAGACTGGGCTGCACGAAGTATGTTCCGAATCACCTTGACCTTGTCCATAGCATCCTGAACCATATCAGTACCTAGCAACCTGGCCTTGCCCGACTCAAACCAACCCACGGGAGACCTGCACCTCCTACCATATAGGGCCTCATACGGTGCCATCTGAATACTAGACTGGTAGCTGTTGTTATAAGCAAACTCTGCCAGCGGCAAGAAGTGATCCCATGAACCTCCAAACTCAATCACGCACGCACGGAGCATATCCTCCAAAATCGAATAGTGCGCTCGGACTGACCATCAGTCTGGGGATGAAACGCTGTGCTCAGCTCCACCCGAGTACCTAACTCCTACTGTACGGCTCTCCAGAACCGTGAAGTGAACTGAGTGCCTCTATCTGAAATGATGGAAACTGGAATACCATGCAGCCGAACTATCTCCTTGATATAGATCTCCGCCGGTCGCTCCGATGAATAAGTAGTGCTCACCGGTATAAAATGGGCGGACTTGGTCAGCCGATCCACAATAACCCAAATGGAATCAAACTTCCTAACAGTCCGTGGAAGTCCAGATACAAAGTCCATGGTAATGCGCTCCCATTTCCACTCGGGAATCTCAATCTGCTGCATCAATCCACCCGGACGCTGATGCTCATACTTCACCTGCTGGCGGTTGAGGCATCTAGAAACATAATCAACTATATCCCTCTTCATCCGCCTCCACCAGTAATGTTGTTGTTTCAAGTCCTGATACATCTTCGCGGCACCCGGATGGATGGAATACCGCGAACTATGGGCCTCTGCTAGAATCAGCTCTCGAAGATCATCTACATTGGGCACACAGATACGGCCCTGCATCCTCATAACTCCATCATCCCCGATGATAACATCTCGAGCATCACCACGCCGAACTCTATCCTGAAGGACAAGCAAATGAGGGTCGTCGAACTGACGCTCCCTGATGCGGTCAAATAGAGAAGACCGAGAAACCACACATGCCATAATCCGGCTGGGCTCCGAAAGATCCAGCCTAACAAACTGTCTGGCTAAAGCCTGAACATCCATCGCCATAGGCCTCTCCGAAGCTGGTAGATACGCCAAACTCCCCAAACTCTCTGCCCGACGACTCAAGGCATCAGCAACCACATTAGCCTTGCCCGGATGATAGAGAATAGTAATATCATAGTCCTTCGGTAGTTCCAACCATCTCCTCTGACGCATATTCAGGTCCTTCTGCTTAAGCAAGTGCTGCAAGCTCCGGTGATCAGTGTAGATCTCGGAAGGAACCCCATATAAATAATGACGCCAAATTTTCAAGGCGTGAACAATGGCAGCTAGCTCCAAATCATGAACAGGGTAATTCTTCTCATGTACCTTCAGCTGTCTCGACGCGTAGGCAATCACCCTACCGTCCTGCATCAATACCGCACCGAGTCCAACTCGTGAGGCATCACAATATACAGTATAGGACCCCGAACCTGTAGGCAACATCAATATAGGGGCCGAAGTCAAAGCCGTCTTGAGCTTCTGAAAGCTCGCCTCACACTCGTCTGTCCACTGAAAAGGGGCACCCTTTTGGGTCAATCTAGTCATAGGTGCTGCAATCGAAGAGAACCCCTCTACGAAACGACGGTAGTAGCCCGCCAAACCAAGGAAGCTGCGTATCTCAGTAGCGGAGGAGGGTCTGGGCCAACTCTGCACGGCCTCCACCTTCCTCGGATCTACTCGAATACCATCACTCGACACCACGTGGCCCAAAAATGCCACTGAACTCAACCAGAATTCACATTTAGAGAACTTGGCATAAAGCTGCTTCTCCCTCAGGATCTGAAGCACTATCCTCAAATGCTGCTCGTGCTCTTCCCAGCTCCGAGAATATACTAGAATATCATCAATGAAGACAATCACGAACGAGTCCAGATAAGGCCCTGAACACACTGTGCATCAAATGCATAAATGCTGCTGGGGCATTAGTCAACCCAAAAGACATCACGAGGAACTCATAGTGACCATACCAGGTCCTGAAGGCAGTCTTCGGGATATCTGGCTCCCGAATCTTCAGCTGGTGATACCCAGAGCGCAAATCAATCTTAGAAAACACATGTGCGCCCTGTAGTCGGTCAAATAAATCATCAATACGGGGCAAAGGATACCGGTTCTTCACTGTAACCTTGTTCAGCTGACGATAGTCAATACACATACGCATAGAACCGTCCTTTTCTTCACAAACAATACAGGAGCACCCCAAGGCGAAACACTGGGTCGAATAAAACCCTTGCCCAATAACTCCCGTAACTGATCCTTCAACTCCTTTAATTCAGGAGGAGCCATACGGTACGGTGGAATAGAAATGGGCTGAGTGCCCGGCAACAAGTCAATAGCAAAATCAATATCTCTGTCGGGCGGCATGCCCGGAAGATCGGCTGGAAATACATCGGCAAAGTCACGTACCACATGAACAGAATCAATAGAGGGAGTGTCAATACTGACGTCCCGCACATAGGCTAGATAAGCAGCACACCCCTTCTCAACCATACGCTGAGCTTTGAGAAAAGAAATAACACGGCTGGGGTTGTGATCTCGACTACCACTCCACTCAATACGTGGAATGCCTAACATAGCCAGCGTCATGATCTTGGCGTGACAATCAAGAATAGCATAATGGGGCGACAACCAGTCCATGCCCGAAATTATATCAAAATCGACCATCCCGAGCAACAATAGATCCGCTCCGGTCTCAAAATCACAAATGGTAACCAAACACGACCGATATACGTGGTCCACAGCCAAAGAATCACCCACCGGAGTGGAAACATAAATGGGGGCACTCAAAGAATCCCGAGGCACACCCAGATGAGAAGCAAAGTAAGAAGACACATATGAAAAAGTGGAACCGGGGTCGAATAGAACCGATGCCTCCCTGTGACTAACCAGAATAATACCTGTGATAACAGAATCAGATGCAACAGCCGCAGCGCGATCAGGAATAGCATAGAATCTGGCCTGTCCCCCCTCTCGAGGGCGGCCTCTAGAACCCTGACCCCCGCCCCTGGCTGGCTGGGCAGGTGGAATAGCAGCCGTAGACAGATAATCCTATCTAACCATGCTTTTCTAACGAATATCGGGTACATGTTACATTTTAATCAGCTAAGTAACAGAAATATCACGATTTGAACAGTTCAAGTAAGGTGGTTTCCAACAATCTTCGCATGTACACGCCCGTCACCAAAATCGGACTCCGTTTGCCCATTCAAATCGATGATTTACCATGACCCAGGCTTAGCGCAAAAACCCCTCCTTAATTCTCCCATTTACAGTGAAATAATTGAATATTCTTAGATAAAATTATGTATTTGTGCCATAAAACTTACTTCTGATGATTACCAGGTGAAATCCCTGCAATTTCCCGTCACTTTGCTCTCTAGGAAGCATACTCTTGATCCTCCTGGCAATGGTCACCGCATGTTGATACGGTATATCTGTCTCCAATTCCCTAGCCATGCTGGACCGGATCGGCGGAATAAGGCCCTCAATAAATCTCCACACTCTCTCCCGGACCGTGGCTACCAAGGCCGGTGCATGCCTGGCTAGACGGGTGAAACTAATAGCATACTCTGATACTGTCATGGAGCCCTGACGCAACCGCTCAAACTCCGATCGCCAAGAATCCCTAAGGCTCTAGGGAACAAACTCCCTCAAAAACATATCAGAAAACTGCGTCCAGGTCAACGAGGCAGACTCATCTGGACTATCCAACTCATATGTGCGCCACCAATCATAAGTGGCCCCACGAAGTTGAAAAGCAGTGAAGGAAATCCCACTGGTCTCCACTATCCCCATACTACGGAGGATACAATGACACTCCTCCAGAAAGCCCAATGCATCATCTGTAGCCAACCCGCTGAACATCGGAGGATCATATTTCTTGAACCTCTCTAATCTACGTTGCTCGTCATCGGAGGCAGCTGGCCCACCGCCAGGCTATACTGGGGTGGCAGGAGGTGTGAGCACGTGATTTTTGCCTTACTTGAGAAGTACTCCCAGAAAATTCAAAAATAAAAATAGTTTCATGTTGGGTATGACTTTTGTGATTTTGTGTTAACATATCTTTTTGTGTGCACGTTTATTTATTTAAATTAAAAATACAAAAAATATATGCTAAATTTTGCATTTTTAGTGTTTGATATCGAAGTCATGTGATTTACGTTTAGGCAATATGTAATTGGGCACGTTAATTGTAGTAAACAATAGCGGTGTTATAGGTTAGTATATACATATGTGTGTATATATATATATATATGTATATATATACATATATATATATATATATACACATACACATATAATATCCGATCTGGGCCAAATTCAGTCTAAAAGCCAGGCCCAAACGGATTTCTTCTAACCCAGCCCAAATACCCGTCCAGCCTCAGCCTGTATAACACTTGATCCGGACCGTTGGATTTTATTATCCAACGGCCCAGATTAATCATTTAATCCCAATATACACTCAGACTATGCTTTAACCAAACGACGTCGTTTGGTTTAAGTGAGGGGATCCTGATCGTTGATCGTAAATGATCCAACGATCAGGATTCAATCTCATCTCTGGTATATATTCCT
>JASVEL010007773.1:0-97358 GCA_032618575.1 Nicotiana noctiflora
GCAGAAAACATGGGTGCTCCCAAAGCCTGTTCCACGCCTCTCCCAATCTTTTGTCAGGTCCGGAGCAAGAGGACATCCAGCGCCAAAGATTCCCGGTCCTACGGTCAGGCCAGACGAAGAGTTCTTCAGGAAGTTCGAAAACCTATTCACAGATGTATGTATGCTCGAGGATGGTGAAGGATCCAGTCACGCCGAGATACAGTTTGTAGGACCAAAGGCAAAACTGAATAACTGGAAGGCTACTCCTCTCCCTGTCCGGAAAGAGTCTTGGTAGTTTGTCTTGGATTGTTTTTCTTTCGAAGTTTTGTGTTGGGGGTTTGTCCCCGGAGTAAAATCCCGTTTGTTTTGTTTATTTTTGATTTAAGTTTGCAGTTTGTTTTCCCTTGTACAATTCCCATCAATGAAATTTGGTTCCTTCGTGTCTAATTTTGTTTACCTTTTCTTCTTTTTACTTTTCTGAACAGCCTTCTTGCAACTGATCTTAATGATATGGCGCACTTAAAGATTAATCAACCCAGTCTAGAAAGTCAATCGGGTTTGGAAATAATAACACATGAAATAAGAAGTGACGAGAGTGAGTCAGAGTACGGCGATGATGAAGCCGTGGAAGAAATCGGTGAAGAATTAAGTCACTTCGAGGAAAAGCCCAAACCGAACTTAAATGATACCGAGGCCGTTAATCTAGGGAATGCTGATGACGTCAAAGAAACCCGGATAAGTGTCCATATTGAACCCAATCCGAGAGAAGAATTGATCAAAACACTCATGGAGTTTAAAGATATTTTCGCATGGTCGTACGACGACATGCCAGGACTCAGCACTGATCTAGTGGTTCATAGATTACCCACCGATCCGGCATATCCTCCCGTCAAGCAAAAGCTGCGGAAATTCAAGACGGAGATGAGTGTGAAGATTAAGGAGGAGGTAACCAAGCAGTTGCAGGCGAAAGTCATTCGTGTCACTCGATACCCTGAATGGTTGGCTAACGTAGTACCGGTGCCAAAGAAAGACGGAAAGATCAGAGTATGCGTGGACTATCGCAATCTCAACAAGGCAAGTCCTAAGGATAATTTCCCGCTTCCCAATATCCATATCTTGATTGATAATTGCGCCGGACGCGAAATTGGATCCTTTGTGGACTGTTATGCGGGATATCATCAGATTTTGATGGATGAAGAGGACGCAGAAAAGACGGCTTTTATCACACCGTGGGGAACTTATTGCTACCGAGTGATGCCGTTCGGTTTGAAGAATGCGGGAGCAACATATATGAGGGCGATGACTACGGTATTCCATGACATGATACACAAGGAAATTGAGGTGTACGTGGATGATGTGATCATAAAATCTAGGCGTCGAGAAGACCATGTTGCCGACCTCAGGAAGTTCTTTCAAAGACTTCGAAGGTACGACATCAAGCTTAATCCGGCCAAATGTGCATTCGGAGTTCCATCAGGAAAGTTGCTAGGATTCATCGTCAGCCGACGGGGCATTGAGTTGGACCCGTCCAAAATCAAGTCCATTCAGGAGTTACCCCCGCCGAAGAATAAAACAGAGGTAATGAGTCTGTTGGGAAGGTTGAATTACATCAGTAGGTTTATTGCCCAGCTTACGGCAACCTGTGAACCCATATTCCGTCTATTGAAGAAAAGACGCGGCGATAGAATGGACGGCAGAATGTCAGGAAGCGTTTGACCGGATCAAAGGGTATTTGTCAAATCCACCCGTACTAGTTCGGCCTGAGCCAGGTAGACCCCTGATTCTTTATCTGACGGTCTTGGAGAATTCGTTTGGCTGCGTACTGGGGCAGCATGATCTTACTGGCAGGAAGGAACGGGCCATTTACTACCTCAGTAAGAAGTTCACAGTCCACGAGGTCAAGTACACTCATCTAGAAAAGACATGTTGCGCCCTGACTTGGGTAGCCCAAAAGCTGAAACACTATTTGTCTTCTTACACCACTTACCTCATTTCGCGTCTGGATCCGTTGAAGTATATTTTCCAGAAACCTATGCCTACAGGGAGGTTGGCAAAATGGCAAATATTACTTACGGAGTTCGACATCATATACGTGACAAGGACGGCTATGAAAGCTCAAGCCCTGGCCGATCACTTAGCTGAAAATCCCGTTGATGACGAATACGAACCTTTGAGGACGTGTTTTCCAGATGAGGAAGTATTGCAGATTGAGGGGTTAGAACCAACCAAGGATCCAGGATGGAAGCTCTTCTTCGATGGAGCGGCAAACGCAAAAGGAGTCGGAGTAGGGGCTGTGCTCATATCTGAAACAGGACATCATTATCCTGTTACTGCTCAACTGCGTTTTCATTGCACCAACAATATGGCCGAGTACGAGGCATGTATCTTGGGGTTGCGATTAGCGGTGGACATGGACGTACAGGACGTCTTGGTCTTGGGGGACTCGGACCTTCTGGTACATCAGATTCAGGGAGAATGGGAAACCAGAGATTTAAAGCTTATCCCATATCGTCAGTGTTTGCATGATTTGACCAAACGCTTTCGATCGGTAGAATTCAGGCACATCCCAAGGATGCATAACGAGGTTGCCGACGCGTTGGCTACTTTAGCATCAATGCTACATCACCCGGACAAGGTTCGTGTCGATCCGTTACATATCCATATCCGGGATCAACATGCTTATTGTAATGTGATAGAGGAAGAGGTGGATGGTGAGCCGTGGTTTCATGATGTCAAGGAATACCTCGGGTTAGGAGTATACCCAGAGCAAGCAACCGGAGATCAAAAGCGAGCTATTCGGCGGTTGGCGAACGGATTTTTCCTTAGTGGAGGGGTGTTGTACAAAAGGACACCAGATTTGGGATTGTTGAGATGTATAGATGCGAGTCAAGCCACAACGGTGATGACAGATATACACTCCGGAGTTTGTGGACCACACATGAGCGGATATGTATTGGCAAAGAAGATTCTTCGAGCAGGATATTATTGGCTCACTATGGAGCGGGATTGTATAAGTTTCGTGCGAAGATGCCATCGGTGTCAGATACACGGAGATTTGATTCATTCTCCGCCGACTGAATTGCATACAATGTCAGCACCATGGCCGTTTGTCGCATGGGGTATGGATGTTATTGGACCTATTGAGCCTGCGGCTTCCAACGGTCACAGGTTCATTCTGGTAACGATTGATTATTTTACCAAGTGGGTGGAGGCCAAAACATTCAAATCGGTGACCAAGAAGGCGGTAGTGGACTTCGTACACTCCCACATCATTTGTAGGTTTGGAATTCCAAAGATGATCATTACAGATAACGGTGCAAATCTTAACAGTGGATTGATGAAAGAGGTATGTCAACGGTTCAAGATTACACACCGAAATTCCACACCGTATCGCCCAAAAGCAAACGGTGCGGTCGAGGCAGCAAACAAGAACATAAAGAAGATATTGAGGAAGATGATAGAAGGGTCTAGGCAGTGGCATGAAAAGTTACCATTTGCGCTGTTGGGTTATCGCACTACCGTCCGGACTTCGGTAGGTGCAACTCCTTACTTGTTGGTATACGGGACTGAAGCAGTAATACCAGCAGAAGTTGAAATCCCATCCCTCCGAATTGTCGCTGAAGCTGAGATTGATGACGACGAGTGGGTCAAAACCCGATTAGAGCAATTGAGCTTGATCGATGAAAAGAGATTGACGACAGTATGTCATGGCCAATTGTATCAAAAGAGAATGGCGAGAGCATATAACAAGAAGGTACGTCCCAGGAGATTTGAAGTGGGACAGCATGTGCTGAAGAGAGTTCTACCACATCAGGCCGAGGCGAAAGGCAAGTTCGCTCCAAATTGGCAGGGACCTTTTGTGGTGACTAGAGTATTATCCAACGGCGCTCTATGTCTGACGGATGTTGAGGGAAGATGCACCGATATGGCTATCAACTCTGATGCAGTCAAGAGATATTATGTGTAATTCTTTAATGCGTTTGTCAACATTTGGTTCCGTTTGTGTGTATTTGGCATTTTTCGGAGAATGAAATGACAGAGGCAATTTTTCTACTACCCAAACACTTTAACCTTTGTTTCCCCATTTGAGCCTTAATTATTCTTTCATATACCCTCTTTCGGAATCATCAAGGAAAATGAGAATAGAAAAGAAACAAAGAAGTAATACAAGAAAAAGTGAACTACGTTCGACCTGATTCCTCAAGAAGGATACGTAGGCGCCACATGGCTCGGTCATAATAAAATAAAAATCAAAAATCCCCCAAGCAACAAAACTGGGGCAGAAGTCATTGTTTCGTTGGAAAGATAGTGTGGATTCCGAAAGTTGTAATAAGCTAACCGTTGAGGCTAAACCCCTTTCTTCAGCCTCACGCGCAGAAACCATATCAAAAACCAGAAAGACCTCTCGATCAGTATTTGAGAAGTGCCAAGGCATGTGAATGAAAGCCAAGAGTGACATCCCGACCCTCGATTGAATTCAGGACGCACAAGCCGAAAAGGGATAACGCTCTAGAGGGAATCTCAGGGATGATACCCCGCCGCAAGGAAAGAAAGCATAAATGAGAGAGTCTTAACGGTGAAAACCCTCGCGGGCACCTTAAGGCGAAGGAAGTTGAGAGAAGTAAAATGAGAGAGTCTTACGGTGAAAACCTTTACGGGCACCTTAAGGCGACGGGAGATAGAGAGAAATGAGAGAATCTCATTAGTGAAAACCCTTTGAAGGGCACGGTGAGGTGGCAGGATGAGATGGGTACAAGATGTCGGCATGAGACAAGGTTGGGACATCCGTTTACCCCTAGCAGGACGCGGTATCAGAAAGTGATTGACATGAATAGACTGGGTAGTTTAATCTCAAAGGCGCGGCATAACATTGGATCAGGCACACATTCAGATAAGTTTTCCTATTTTTTGAGTTCAGAAAAGTTTTTCTTATTTTGTCATTTGCGGTCAGTATTCTTTTCTTTTCTTTCATTCTCGAAAATTGATTTTTCAAAGCTTACTACCAAGTCTCACAAAGCAGTATATTGAAAGTGAATAGGCATGGAACAAGGCAATGAAACAGAAGTCGTTACGATAGTGAGATTGGGATGACAGGCTGAGTGGAAGGTTCGCAAGAATTATGGAGTATGATGGACACATGTGGCATGTCCGAAAGATGATTTCACGCAACAGATCACCGGCTAAAAAGAGTCGGACCAAACCAAAGAGTGGAATAAAAGGAAAGATGAGAGGTCGTTCGTGGAAAAAGCATCTTCCCAAGCAAGCGTCAACGTCGTCCTCAAAGTTCGAGAGAGGCCAAGCAGCTGAAAGAGAATGGCCTCGACAAGAGTGGCACGACCACTCGCGGCGTTTTGAAACTAACAATTTTTCTTTGATTTAAAGCAGGAAAAGAGGGTCCGACGGCAGAAAAGCATACCGTCCAGAAGTTTATCACACTGGGGCAGAAAATTTTCTCCGGTTGCGAAAATTTTCTGGAAAGCAAGACTCAGAGGATAAGTGTAGAAAGCAACACAAGATGGGGTGATCTTTGAGCCGGGTATCATCTCCAGCAGTCATTGGAAAAAGAAAAATGGCTTCGAGATTCCCCCAGCAGTATTACATCCTATAATTTGATCAAGGAAACAAAAGCGTGAGTCCCAGAAGAGGTAGGGGAAGAAGGAAGAGAATGAGGGGTGAAGGAAACAAAGAATACTTCCTCGGCAGCATCACCCCCAGCAGGCGGGTAAACAGTTCCAAAAATATCCCCAGCAGCCGGAAGAAAAGTAATACGACCGGGGGGAAAGCAATTCCGAGACAGGATAATTCAGAAGAAAAGGTGGTCCGAGAGGCAATGCGGGAAGAAGGAAATGGTACAAGAGGTAAGGAAGGTAATCAAGATAGGATGAAATCAGTGAAGTTGTAGTTGAAGTCAGGGAGCCCGCCTGGAGAATGGAGTGGCGATTTAATTTTGAAGTTGTAGTTGAAGTCAGGGAGCCCGCCTGGAGAATGGAGTGGCGATTTAATTTTGAAGTTGTAGTTGAAGTCAGGAAGCCCGCCTGGAGAATGGAGTGGCGATTTAATTTTGAAGTTGTAGTTGAAGTCAGGAAGCCCGCCTGGAGAATGGAGTGGCGATTTAATTTTGAAGTTGTAGTTGAAGTCAGGGAGCCCGCCTGGAGAATGGAGTGGCGATTTAATTTTGAAGTTGTAGTTGAAGTCAGGGAGCCCGCCTGGAGAATGGAGTGGCGATTTAATTTCGAAGTTGTAGTTGAAGTCAGGGAGCCCGCCTGGAGAATGGAGTGGCGATCTGTTTTAATTTGGTAGAGGAAAGCGGTAGAATGTAACAGAAATCTTCGGCATGAATCCAAGTTCGTCAGAAGAGACGAAGCATCAGAAGGAACGCCAAGTCAGACAAGATGGCAAGGAGCGCGACAAGATCAAGTTAAAAAGGATAGATAAGAACTTGTAGTACTGTAACTTAGTCTAGCTTCTTGTTTTTGTTGCTTAGCGCGGTGTAACAAGGAAATCAGCTAAGCGGTGGTAACAGCAGTAACAGCGGCAACAGCAGTAACAGCGAGATCGCAACAGTCATGGTAGTCCCAGCTACCAGAACTTCCCGAACTACATTGACCTGATTCCCTTTTAGCCAGGGATATGTAGGAGACCTTTGAAGCAAGGTTCGGTCAAAACTTTTCCAAAATGCTTCATACGGAGTGTTCGAATGGGCAAAAATCGCTTATATCCGCTCATTTATCTTTGCACGAAAACTCTGCGTGTTTACGCGCAAAGAGGGGCAGTTGTGAGCACGTGATTTTTGCCTTACTTGAGAAGTACTCCCAGAAAATTCAAAAATAAAAATAGTTTCATGTTGGGTATGACTTTTGTGATTTTGTGTTAACATATCTTTTTGTGTGCACGTTTATTTATTTAAATTAAAAATACAAAAAATATATGCTAAATTTTGCATTTTTAGTGTTTGATATCGAAGTCATGTGATTTACGTTTAGGCAATATGTAATTGGGCACGTTAATTGTAGTAAACAATAGCGGTGTTATAGGTTAGTATATACATATGTGTGTATATATATATATATATGTATATATATACATATATATATATATATATACACATACACATATAATATCCGATCTGGGCCAAATTCAGTCTAAAAGCCAGGCCCAAACGGATTTCTTCTAACCCAGCCCAAATACCCGTCCAGCCTCAGCCTGTATAACACTTGATCCGGACCGTTGGATTTTATTATCCAACGGCCCAGATTAATCATTTAATCCCAATATACACTCAGACTATGCTTTAACCAAACGACGTCGTTTGGTTTAAGTGAGGGGATCCTGATCGTTGATCGTAAATGATCCAACGATCAGGATTCAATCTCATCTCTGGTATATATTCCTCATTTCATACCCCGCCCCCCAGCCAGAACCCCCCCTCTCCCTTCATCTCCCTCGGAGCTCTCAAACACGGTGTAACGCCGGCCTCCTCCGCCTGCCGGAAATCGCCTCACGGCGGTTCCGGTAGGCCAATCACCACCAAACCAACGCCAAAACCTTCCCCTTACCTCCCCCATCACGATCCCGGCCTCCATTAACCTCGAATCTTGCCGGAGCTCCTCGAATCTTCATTTGAAGATTCGAGTCAAACTCGAACCTATGCCAAATTACCCCAAATTCACACCACAGTCTCCCCACACCTCCCCCACACTCCCAACGACATTGGTTTGCTTCGAATCTAACCAAAAATGCAAAAGCCCCAAATCCGAGCCCAAGAACCCTAATTTTGAAGAAACCCAATTCGAGCCGTTTTAGCCACAATTGAAGTCCAAGGGACTTTAGTCTAGGTGTTCTCAATCGAGAACATCTCGATTAAAGCCCGTTTGGCTTCAATAATTACACATTTTGGTTCAAAGTTTGGGTCGGCAGTGTTCTTATGAGGTATTCATTCCTTCTTCGTTCGTTTTAATTCGATTGTGTGAATATGTGTGTGTTTTATTCATTGTTTCAATTCTCATCTAGCATGCTTTTAACTTCCCATATTCGTTGGTCTGCTCTTCTCATTTGAGGCCTTTTATTTGGCCAATTCCTCTGTTTTTAGTAGTTAAAATGAATCATGAGTCCAATGTGATTAAAGTCGTCAAATAGTTCGTAATATTAATCCCTTGAATCTGCCTGATGCAATTCACTGGTATAGAGCTTGTTACTGTTTGATTGGTTTGAAACTAAAGTTGTGATTCAAATTAAGCCAACTAGGGAATCAGGGTTCACACTTAGAGTATTGGGTGCCCTGCACATGAGGCTAGTCAGTGGAATCCACTGTCACAGCAGGGCATCCCACTGAACACTGCCACCGGCATTGTTTAATGCTTAAGTCCATATTTTGGACAGTAGGTAGTGGGGAATGCAGGGAATTTGATGGGTCTGGCAGAGTTGGGAGTGGGCAGGGTGATAGTAACCTTAGGGGCAGGTGTTCTGGAGGGACTATTGGCTATAAATAGGGCACATTCATACATGTATAGGGGATTGGAGATATACATTGATAGGCATACACACAGACACTTGAGAGCATCTGGGAGAGCAAAGAACAGTACCTGGAGAGCAAATATTCATAGATACATATAGACACTTGAGAGGATATACATACAGAGATTGGAGAGTACACTGAGAGTGACAAAAGGTCACTGTTTCATTGGTTTGGAGTCACTGTTTCATCGAATTTTCTTGGCTACTGTCTGGCTGGTTCTTCTGTTAGTGGTTTGTTGCCTTGATCGTTTGGTTGTTGCACTGATTTGGTTGTTGCTGTGTTGAGGTTGTTACTTGCTGTTGGTCAGTGGTTTGTTGCCTTGGTCGTTTGGTTGCTGCACTGATTTGGTTGTTGCTGTGTTGAGGTTGTTATTGGTGGTCATTTGTGTGTTGTTGTTGTGTCTGTGTTGCTGCTTGGTCCAACACAGTGCTGGCTCTTCTATTGTTTGAGTATTGCTGCCACTGGTGTGTAGTTGTTGCCACTGTCTTGGTCGTTGTTGTTACATCTGACTTGGGTAGCTCTTGATTTGCTTTGGTTGTTACTGCTTGGGCATTGTTGTTCCTGGTCCAGTATGGTTGAAGCTGGTTTGTAGTTGCTACTGGTGTATTTAGTTGAGTGGTTCACTGGTTGTTGTTGCTATTGGTTTACTGTTGGTTGTTATTGGTCTTTGATTGTTGCTGCACCTGTTACTGTTCTTGTTGCTGTTGCTGCATTGCCATTGCTCACTCTTCCTTGTTATTCCGCATTCCAGGTACACATCTCTGTTATTGTAATTCCTTGGTTCAAAAAGAGTGAAGCCTGAAGTTCATGTTTGAAGTCTGTTGAATCATGTAGTCATCCAAAGTCTATGCTTGATTACGTTCTGTTACTGTCTAATTAAATCTGTATTGCTAGTTTTGTTATGGAAAAGCGTAGCTAGGCCAAAGATACATTGTCGTTAGATAAGCATGTAAACCTGAATTAGTCTTCGTATCTCTATTCAATCTTCCCTACTCATGTGTGTAATCTCCAAACCTGTTAAATGATAGACCTTATGTCACAAGCAAGATTAGCTAGAGAGTTGTTACTCAACGGAATGACGTAATTAGATTAAAAAGAGTCGGGGTGCATTTCATGTGACCCGACCCCGATTTCGGGCAAGAGTAAACAAAGCATGTTAAGAACCACAGGCGCATTTCATGTGATGTGGTTCGTAGCAAGTTTTAAGTAATTTGGAATCAACTCTTAAGTAAGATACAGTGAGATGTAGTTCGCTTTAGATTTGAATCAAAGGTACGCCTCGCCCAATAGTTACATTAATCACATAGCCGTCATAAATGTACATATAAATACTTAGGTTTCGAGATGCGTCGTTTCTTAACGAATATCACGCCTTTCTCGACAAATGTAAATAAGTAGTCAATCCAGGCGCATATTTTAGTTTTACCTTTTTTATACGGGTGTGCATTTCATGTGACCCAAATCCAAACCCCGAAATGTTGAATAAGAATATGTTGAGGATCCGGGCGCATTTCATGTGACGCGATTCGAAAGCATATTTTTTAAGCAACTTTCTCTTTCGTAAATCATAACCAATAATAAAAGCGGTAAAAGGGGCATTAACTTGCACTAAGTACATAATTGTAAAAACAGATAGATAAGCCAAACAAGACAGTTGAGCGAACGTGCTAGAACCACGGAATTCGGGAATGCCTAATACCTTCTCCCGGGTTAATAGAATTCCTTATCCGGATTTCTGGTTCGCGGACTGTTAAATAGAGTCATTCTTTTCCTCGATTCGGGATTTAACCGGTGACTTGGGACACCATAAAATCTCCCAAGTGGCGACTCTGAAGTAATTAAAATAAATCCCATCTCGATTGTCCTTTAATTGGAAAAACTCTTTGCGTCCTTGCGGGTGCGTAAAAAGAGGTGTGACAAGAGTCTCATCAGTGAAAACCTTAACCGGCACTGTGAGACGACTGTGAGGTTGAGAGAATAAATGAGAGAGTCTTATTGGTGAAAACCCTTCGAGGCACCGTAGGGCGATCGTGATGATTACCAGAAAAGAGAAAAGCAACAAAAATAGTATCGGTTTGGGTTGGAAACAATTCGGAGACGGAATAATGATTGGAACAAACTGGGTCAGAGTTTAAATACATGGCATGGTCAGCGGAATCAGCCAGCAAATACCCAGATAAGTTCTATCATCTCTCCAAAACGCCCTTACCTTTCTTTCATTTTTCTGCATTTCATTGTTTACCTTTGAGAGCTAACTACCAGCTCCTGATAACGAAAGCTGAAACAACACTGGGTCAGAAAGAAGGAAGAGTTGGGAAGGAAATAAGGAAGCTTGGAAAACATGGCCAAAGGAAAAGAAAACAAAACAAAAATGGAAAAAGTAAGAAAATACAAAAAAAGGAGTTTGCAAAAGACAAACAGCTAAAAGTTACACAGCAGGAGAAAAAGCAAAAAGAGAAAAGCAATAAGAGGCAGGGAAGGCAGATGCCAGTTGCCAGCAGTTTATATCTAATAAATTTTGTTTCATGCAGGAACAAATTGTCACTCATCACTTTAAAGTGAATGTGACCCATGTGGAAAAATAGAAAACACACAAAAAAAAGTTCGCCAATAAGTGGAGAAATTCACGGGCAAGAGATACTTGGTAAAAGAAAATACCAAAAAGAGGAAGGTAGCATCCTTTAAAATCCACTCCCCAGTCCTCAGGCTGCGGGAATATTTTTCTGCATCGCATTGCACGTTTAATTTCTGTTAGGTGCCCACCTTCGAATACGGGAATATTTTTCTGCATCACATTGCACGTTTAATTTCTGTTAGGTGCCCACCTTCGAATATAGGAATATTTTTCTGCATCGCATTGCACATTTAATTTCTGTTAGGTGACCACCTTCGAATACGAGAATATTTTTCTGCATCGCATTGCACGTTTAATTTCGGTTAGGTGCCCACCTTCGAATACGGGAATATTTTTCTGCATCGCATTGCACGTTTAATTTCTGTTAGGTGCCCACCTTCAAATACGGGAATATTTTTCTGCATCGCATTGCACGTTTAATTTCTGTTAGGTGCCCACCTTCAAATACGGGAATATTTTTCTATATCGCATTGCACGTTTAATTTCCGTTAGGTGCCCACCTTCGAATACAGGAATATTTTTCTGCATCGCATTGCACGTTTAATTTCTGTTAGGCGCCCACCTTCGAATACGGGAATACATTTCTGCATCGCATTGCACGTTTAATTTCTATTAGGTGCCCACCTTCGAATACGGGAATATTTTTCTGCATCGCATTGCACGTTTAATTTCTGTTAGGTGCCCACCTTCGAGTACGGGAATATTTTTTTGCATCGCATTGCACGTTTAATTTCTGTTAGGTGTCCACCTTCGAATACGGGAATATTTTCTGCATCGCATTGCACGTTTAATTTCTGTTAGGTGCCCACCTTCGAATACGGGAATATTTTTCTGCATCGCATTGCACGTTTAATTTCTGTTAGGTGCCCACCTTCGAATACGGGAATATTTTTCTGCATCGCATTGCACGTTTAATTTCTGTTAGGTGCCCACCTTCGAATACGGGAATATTTTTCTGCATCGCATTGCACGTTTAATTTCTGTTAGGTGCCCACCTTCGAATACGGGAATATTTTCTGCATCGCATTGCACGTTTAATTTTTGTTAGGTGCCCACCTTCGAATACGGGAATATTTTTCTGCATCGCATTGCACGTTTAATTTATGTTAGGTGCCCACCTTCGAATACGGGAATATTTTCTGCATCGCATTGCACGTTTAATTTCTGTTAGGTGCCCACCTTCGAATACGGGAATACTTTTTCTGCATCGCATTGCACGTTTAATTTCTGTTAGGTGCCCACCTTCGAATACGGGAATATTTTTCTGCATCGCATTGCACGTTTAATTTCCGTTAGGTGCCCACCTTCGAATACGGGAATACTTTTCTGCATCGCATTGCACGTTTAATTTCTGTTAGGTGCCCACCTTCGAATACGGGAATATTTTTCTGCATCGCATTGCACGTTTAATTTCTGTTAGGTGCCCACCTTCGAATACGGGAATATTTTTCTGCATCGCATTGCACGTTTAATTTCCGTTAGGTGCCCACCTTCGAATACGGGAATACTTTTCTGCATCGCATTGCACGTTTAATTTCTGTTAGGTGCCCACCTTCGAATACGGGAATATTTTTCTGCATCGCATTGCACGTTTAATTTCTGTTAGGTGCCCACCTTCGAATACAGGAATATTTTTTGCATCGCATTGCACGTTTAATTTCTGTTAGGTGCCCACCTTCGAATACGGGAATATTTTTCTGCACTGCATCTCATACATGTCTGCATTTAAAAAGAAAAAAAATGAAAAAAAATGAAAAAAAAATGATGAAAATCTGATATTCAAAAGCATGATGTGCCCAGTCACCATACTGGGGCAGAAAAAATCTCTCTTTGGTTGTTTATTTTGTCACAAGCATGGGTCCACCTGGAGAATGGACGAATGCTTCATATTGAAGAAGTTGAACAAGTTCAAGGCAATAACAAGAATGCCGGTGAAAGAGAACATATTTTCAAGCATCAGCAACTAGGAGCCCACCTGAAATCATGGGCACTATATGTCCGGACTTGATCCAAAAGTTGAAGAAGATTGAACCAACACTGCGGCTAACAAGCATCAAGATTCAGATCAGGGTCCGCATGAAGCACCAACTAACTCAAGATCAAGCTTCAAAAGACTCATAGATAGGAATTTTGTAACTCGTAGCTGATAGGTTTAGTTAGTCTTTCTCAATTTTGATGTAATAACGGGACAGCGGACCGGAGCCTCGGACGGAACCTCGACTCTCAACCTCGATACTCCATCACTCCCGAACTATACTGACCTGATTCCTGTTTAGCCCAGGATATGTAGGCAACCTCTGAAGCAGGGTGCGGTCAAAGCTTTTCAAAATGCTTCACAACGGAATATTCGAACGGGTAAAAATCGTTCATAGTTGCTCACTTATCTTTGCACTGAAACTCTTCGTGTTCCCGAGCAAAGAGGGGCAGCTGTGAGCACGTGATTTTTACCCTATATATGAGTTATTCCCATAAAATTCAAAATAAACAATTTTTCCTTATTTTTTACAATTTTGCATATTAATTAGTTGCATGACAATTCATATAAAAATACAAAAAAAAAAGAAAAGAAATATAATACAGAAAATAAAAAAAAATACAATACAAATACCAAGTGAAAGTACAATACAAATGTGGGAAAATAAGAGTGAAGAGAGATTTAATTCGGGCTAAAAACTTACCCCCAAAATCCCAAACCCAAATTTCCCATGACCCAAACCCAAACAACCCTAGCCCATTCTCTACTAAATACCCAAAACCTAAATCCCTAACTAAAAATCTCAAATGCGCACTGTTCTGCCTCCTTCACCGAATCAAGCCCCAAATCACTCAAAGTCCATAGCTATTGAACCGCAAAATCTCTCCTCGTGTGCGCCCCTTCCTCCCCGCATCATCATGTCTAACGGTTTCTGACACTAAAGATTCTCATCCCTCTCACTCGCCCTATTTCAACCCATTTCACGCGATTGGTAGGCTCTAGAAGATGGGCGTTGGATGAGTGAGAGGCGTTGGATCAATTTCAGTCAATCCAAGCCTCACATTCATCAAAGGTTCATTTTCAAGAGGGCCTACACGATTTCTTGAGGGAGAAGGAAAATCTCTAGAGGTAAGGGAGTATATAAGAGGGACTTGGGGACTGATTTTAGGGGGAGTTTTAGAGATTTTTGAAGAAAAAAAATTAAAAGAGATTTGGAGAACAAAAATTTGGAGAAAAGTTGAAAGGCTTTGGATTATTTTCTCGTTTTCTGGATTTCGTTTTCTTTTTTTGAAGAGTTCTTGCAAAGTTTAAGAGAAATATACATACAATTTTTATTTTTGAATCCGGATTTGAGTTCTAAGGAGATAAATTGAAGTTCAAGCTGGGTTTTACTGGTCTCGCTGATTTGTTGGTGAACCTCACATAGAATTTGGAGTCGAGAGTTGTATTATCGAGTTTATAATTATTATAAAGGAAGATTTGCGACTTCAGGTTCAATTTTCCTCTCTTTACATCTATGCGTCTCTGTTTATTTCATGTGTTTTTTTTAAGCTATGAGGTTCAGTTTGTAGTCATTTACTTTGAGTTATAATCGAATTTCTTGCTGGTGAATCTTTTCACTGTGGTTTTACGTAATGAAGTATGTTCAGTCAGTAAGAGCTAAATTTGAAGGTTCGTCTTCTATGCTTATGCCTTAGTTGTTTTCATGGAGTCGAGTTTTCATTTCAGTCAAGATCTCTAGTTAATTTTCTGCGTTTAAATGTCTGTTTGAATGGTTCTTTTATGGAAATGTGACGGCCTGTTTGAGGTCGGATGTCTGCTTGAGTTGCTGCATTGCTGAGTATTGTTAGCTTTTTCCCTACAAAATTGAGTTGTAATTTGTTGCGCCTAGATTAATGTGGGAGGTTTTGTTTATCCTAGATTCAATATAAGTTTTTGAATTCAATAAGCTGTTATTTCTTTTTGTTGTGGTATTGTTTAGTTAATAGATTTATTAGGACCTGCTTGGCATGCTAATAGATAGGCCACTTAATGCTTGTTCTAAAACAGTAGCTGGTCTATATTTCAGTTGCCCAGGTGATGAACTGATTAACTTAGGTTCTAGGACAAGGTTTGGTTCATTCTTGTCATGTGTGATTTAGCTGATCGTATATGTTCATACTAGCTCTACTTCCCTTCCTTTGGACAAATGTCGTCTGCTTGTTACTACTGTAGTAATTTTGCTCTTTCGAGCTGCTGAAGAAGTCAATTCAGTAGTAAATTGATCCAATAACCTGCAGCATTTTGGAACCTTTGTTTGGACTGTTAGTCTGTTGAAATTTGCTTTTACGTGCGGCAGAGTTAGCATAGAATTATGAAGTTCCAGCTATGTGATTCAAAATCAGTATCTTTGATAAGTTTTTTAAAGCTTAATCTCAGATAGCATTTGCTTCAATTCTAGTCCTTTAGCAATTTTGGTTGTTGTTTTCAACTTTTACATCGGACCTTTGAATTTTGGATAAAGTCATTAGATCCTGGGCCATTCCATGAGAACTTCAGTCCAAAGTTTCTGCTACTTTGGTATGCTCTTCGAAATTTACCTGGTTTAGAAGGGAAGCTCATGAAATAATCTGAATGATGCATAGATAAAGGGATGCATCATTGTGTGCTAGTTGATGGTTTTCGAAATTGCAAAAAAAAAAAAAAAAAAAAGCATGCTCTTTCCTATTCTAACTCTGAAATTAACTATGAATGAAGTGTTCTAGTCCAATGTTTTTACACCATAGTTAATTGCTTATTCATTTATTATGGATGCTTTGAGTGTTTGATGAGCCTTGTTTCTGTTATGTGCTGTGTATAATTATATCGTTCGTCACATGTTGGATTGAGTTCACACTACTGTCTATCAGAAAGCTTCAAATTTTAAGCAAATTAAAAGGTCTTATTTTCAATGTTGCTTCCTGGAATAGACACATATAACAGAAGCTTCAATTAGAGAAATCACTGTGGGTAAGGACAATGGTACCAGATTTTATGTGATGGCTGTTACACCTACTCGACTTTATTCATTCATAGGAGTCTTGATATGATCGTTGTTGGTTTTTTTCTAATGGGGTCTTTGGTCTATATCAAATGCCTGATTTCGTGTGCATTCATTTGTTGTCTATCACGAGAGAGAAGGTCACCACGGCAAAATCCCCTGGAATGCACCTGAGCTTTTTGATCTTAATTAATTACTTTAAAATATTTAGATTTGGAAGGACCGTTTAGCAAATTTCACGGTCTTTCCCAAAATTAACAATACGATAGACTCTTTAGGCACGACTCTAATAAAATTACTTCCTAAATACGGGTGTGCATTTATGTGACCCAAATCTTATTCTCGGTGAAACCGAAATGCATTAAAGTCACAGGCGTACTGGTTGCGGTGTGACTCGAAATGTGTTTTCGTGACGTCGCAATTCTTCTAAAATTAAAAGCGGAGCATTAAAAGCACATAATTAAAATATGTATAAAGAAATCAGATAAAAGCAAAAATTGCAGTTGAGCGACCGTGCTAAAACCACGGAATCCGGGAGTGCCTAACACCTTCTCCCGGGTTAACAGAATTCCTTATCCAGGTTTCTAGTTTCGCAGACTGTATTACGGAGTCATAAATTTCCTCGGTTTGGGATTAAACCGGTGACTTGGGACACCATTATTTTTCCAAGTGGCGACTCTGAATAATTGAATAAATTGATCCCGTTCCGACTGTCCTTTAAGTGGAAAAAACTCCTTCCCTGATTATTATTATTATATCCCTTCTCGGGGTGTAGTATTAAACAGTGGCACATTACATTTATGTGTGTGCGATGTAGAAAAAGGAGGTGTGACACAAATAGATAGAGATATTACTGGGAAAACTAGTGGGAACCAAGGGGAACGCTTGTTTGTAAGAGGTCGATCCAATAAGAAAGATTCAAATAGTGAGAGGCCTAAATCAAGGTTGAAATCCAGATACAGAAATATCATGTGCAAATATTGTCATAAGAAAGGTCACATTGTTTCTAATGTTTTAAGTTGAAAAACAAAGAAAAACATACAGAAAAGAAAAATGAGCACAAAAATACTGACATTGCCGAAACAAGAATAGTTGCAGATGAGATTGAGGGAACTATTTTTTTAGCAACTAATAATAGTTTCAAATCTAACAGTGAGTGGATTTTAGATTCGGGTTGTTCTTATCAAATGTGCCCCCATCGAGATTTATTTACCACATATGAATATATTGGAGGTGGAGTTGTCTTAATGTGCAACAATGCTGCCTGCAAAGTTATTGGAAAATGTACAATACGAATCAAAATGCAAGATGGTGTGGTGAGAACTCTCACCGGTGTTAGACATGTTCAAGACTTGAAGAAAAATCTCATCTCTTTGGGCACTCTAGAATCTCTTGGGTGCAAGTACACAGGTGAAGATGGAGTTCTAAAGTTTCTCATGGTGCTCTTGTGATCATGAAAGCACGCACATCTGGTACGTTGTATACTCTATTGGGATCTACTGTTACATGTGCTGCTGCTGTTTCAACATCAGATAAATCAGATTCTAACATCACCAAATTGTGGCATATGCGATTGGGGCATATGAGTGAAAAAGGGGTCCTTCCATCATCAGCAAAAGAGGTCTCTTGTGTGGTCAAAGTACATGAAATGTGGAGTTCTGTGAACACTGTGTGTTCGGGAAACAGAAAAGAGTCAACTTCAAGTCTCCAGCAATTCATAGAACAAAAGGTACTTTGGATTACATTCATTCAGATCTTTGGGGCCCTTCACGTACCCCGTCAAAATGAGGTGCCAGGTATATGTTAACTTTCATTGATGATTATTCAAGAAAAGTTTGGGTATATTTCCTGAAAAATAAAAATTATGTTTTCTTAACTTTCAAATAATGGAAAGTTTTGATTGAGAAGCAAACATGAAAACAGGTTAAGCGGCTTAGAACAGACAATGGATTGGAATTTTATAATGATGAATTCAATGAATTTTGCAAAAATGAAGGAATTGCTCGACACCGTACTGTGAGAATGACACCTCAGCAAAATAGTGTGGAAGAAAGGATGAATAAAACTTTATTGGAAAGGGCTTGTTGCATGATTTCAAATGCTAGGTTGACAAACACCTTTTAGGCAGAAAATATCTCTACAGCTTCTTATATTGTCAATCATGCTCCTTCTGCACCCTTAAACTTTAAGACTCCAGAGGAAATATGGTCAGGTACTCCTGCCAATTATTCTGATTTAAAGATATTTGGTTGCCCAGCATACATCCATGTAAATGATGGAAAATTAGAGTCAATGGCTAAAAAGTGTATTTTCCTTGGGTATGCATCTGGGGTGAAAGGATACCAACTATGGTATCCTGATCCCATGACACCAAAATTTATAATTAGCATAGATGTAACCTTTGATGAATCCTCTATGTTAAATTCTAGAAAAGAGTCTTCTAGTTCTTCTAATACAGATAAAGGGAAGAGTACACAACAACATGTGGAGGTTGAGATTGGCATTCCTTCTGAGCCAAGCTCATCAACTTTGGAGCAAAATACAGTTGAAACTCTTGAAGTTAAGAAAGAAGCTGAAATTCCTGAAGTTAGGACTCCTAAAGTTGAACCAGAAGAAGAGGAGTATTCTATAGCCAAACATAGACCAAGAAGAGAAAGCAAACAACCATTAAGGTTAGTAGATTATGTTTCATTTGCTTTTTCAGTTGCACATGAAACTAAAGAAATTGGAGAACCATCAAAATATTCAGAAGTAGTTTCTGGTGCTGATTCAGCCAAGTGGCTGATTGCGATGAATGAACAAATTGAATCTCTCCATAAGAAGGGTACTTGGTCTCTTGTGAAGCCGCCATCAGGAAAGAGAATTGTTGGTTGTAAGTGGGTCTTCAAGAAAAAGGATGGCATTCCGGGGGTTGAAGATACGAGGTATAAGGCACACTTATTTTTGGGCCTGTAGTCCAAACACCTAATGGTGTTAATCCTGCTGGCTATACATGAGTCTTTATACGCAAGAAAAATGAGAAAAACGAGGTACAAAAATATAAGGCATTCGTTGTTGGATGCTATAACGTTCCATTATCTCATTAGTTTTGATGTCCATGAAAAGTTTTACATTCATTTAATGGATGTGGGTACCGCCTACCTTTATGGCTCACTTGATAATGAGATATACATGAAAATTACCGAGGGATTCAAAATACCCAAAATCCCAGGAAATACTTTCAATCAAATTGCAATGATCTTTTTATGGTCTAAAGCAATCATGACGAATGTGGTATAATCATCTTAGTGAGTGTTTATTAAATGAAGGCTATATAAATGATGTCATTTGCCCATGCGTTTTCATAAAGAAAACAACATCAGAATTTGTTGTACTTGCCGTATATGTTGATGACATAAACCTTATTGGAACTCCTATAGAACTCCAAAAGGCAATTGATTATTTAAAGAAGGAATTCGAGATGAAAGATCTCGAAAAGACAAAATTATATCTTGGTTTACAAATTGAACATTTGGCAAAGGGAATTTTTGTTCATCAATACCTACATAGAAAAGGTACTGAAACAGTTTTACATGGATGGAGCACATCCATTAAGTACTCTGATGGTTGTTCGATCACTTGATGTGAACAAGGATCCATTCCGATCTCAAGAAGAGAATGAAGAGCTACTTGATCCTGAAATGTCATATCTTAGTGCAATTGGTGCACTAATGTATCTTGCCAATACTACAAGGCCCGACATAACTTTTTCAGTTAATGTCTTAGCAAGATATAGCTCTGCTCCCACAAGGAGACATTGGAATGGGATCAAACACATATTACGATATCTAAAATGGACTACAAATATGGGCTTATTTTATGGCAACAATTGTAGTACCGATCTTGTTGGTTATGCTGATGTTGGATATTTATCCGATCCACACAAGGCTCGATCTCAAACAGGTTATGTATTTACTTGTGGAGGCGCTTTCATGTCTTGGCGATAGACTAAGCAATCAATTGTGGTTACTTCATCTAATCATGCTAAGATAATTACTATTCATGAAGCAAGTCGACAGTGCGCATGGTTAAGGTCTATAATACATCTTATTAGAGACAAATGTGGTGTGAAATGTGACAAGTTACCCATAATTTTGTACGAAAACAATGCAACATGCATAGCTCAATTAAAGGGAGGATTCATAAAAAGGAGATAGGACAAAACACATTTCACCAAAGTTATTTTTCACACACGATCTTCCAAAAAGAATGGTGATATCAATGTGCAACAGATTCGTTCAAGTGATAATATGGTTGATTTGTTCACAAAATCTCTACCGACGTCAACGTTCAAGAAGCTAGCGTACAAGATTGGTATGCAAAGGCTCAATGATGTGAATTGATGCTCTCATCAGGGGAAGTTAATGCTCATTGCACTCTTTTCCCTTACAAGGTTTTGTCCCACTGGGTTTTCCTTGTAAGGTTTTTAGTGAGACAACCAAAAAGCGTATTATTAGATATGTGTACTCTTTTTGCTTTTCTAGATTTTTTTTCCCATTGGGTTTTCTTTTAGTTAAGGTTTTAACGAGGCAAATTATTTGTTGAATAGACATTCAGGGGAGTGTTATGCATAGAATTCTATTTATGATAAATGTTCATATTTAAAGAGATCCCAGGATTTATTAATTGGTGGCTAAGTCAACCTCTCTGTGTAAATAGAGAGTTCTATTCCATTATAATTTATTCCAAAATTTAATAAAAATCTTCTCTCTTTCTCTACAATATTGTTCTTTTCTTTTATTGTTTTACTATAATATCTTTTTTTTTTCAAAGTAGATAAAAATCTTTTTATGGAAAAGTTGAATGCATTGACTATTGTTGAAGAGGTAATTATATTGTGGTTCAAGAATGAAATATAAAAAGGTGGACTAGCGTCCAGCGTATTTCTTTCTTCAGATTCTCTCTCATCAATTCGATAAGAGAGAAGAAAAGAACCCATTTGCTGCCTCTCACGCTAACCTGAATCACACAAATCCTCTTTTTTCTTCAGCTCTTTTGTGCCTTCTCACTTAAGCAGGTTTCATTTTTTTACACAATCTTTATTTTTATGTACTTATAGTTGTACTCCCTTTTGTAGATTCAGTGATTTTCTGAGGTTTTGATTGTTTTTCCCAGATCGCATAATCGATCAGTATTATTGTCAGTTGCTTTTATCTTTTGAAACCCTTTATTTTGCTGATTATTTCAATGAGTTTTCAAGAATAAATTTATCAATGAATTCTGGTTCTTGATTGTGTTGTTGATCTGAGCTAACTGTTTTTCCTGTTTGTTCTTCTTGTAATATAGTTAGTATTTTCTGGGTTTGTTTCAATTTAACTTTCCAAAGACTATTTGCTTATTGATTAGCTTAAAGTTTAAGTCTTGACTTGAGTCATAGCTTGTTCCGCTAGGTTTTAAAATATTTAAATGTTGGTTAGTTTTCTTATGGGTGTTTTACTATTTGTCAAAAAATTATGCTGTATGTGCACCCAATGAAGATGTTCGATACAACTTAATTTTTCTTTTGATTTTTGACATTTTTTTATTTTGTATGATATTGGTATAAGATGAGCCTTAATGGGACAACATGGTCGGCATGGATTCGTATAGCCGGCCCTGACTTTCTTGGGGTTGTGGCCTAGTTGTTTGTATATGTGAGATTTTTTCATAGACCAGAGTTGGTTACAGGTCCTTCTGTCAAGCCTATCTGTGCTAAAATCAATAGGATAATTCTTACTGAATAGGAGTAGTATGGTGAAATGATTTTACCGATTATCAGTGGATAAATAGGTGACCTTGAGAGTTAAGAATACAAAAAATGAACCATTCTTTGTTCTTTTACTTAAAGGTAAATATTGTTTAGAAGACCCATTTTCACAATTTAAAGGTGCTCCTGAAATCTTTATGAGTTACGGAAAGAAATGATATTCCGGTCTTCACTGATACAACTGCAGCAAATTTTATGTGTTTGTAAGTTGTTATTGTTGTTAGAAAGAAAAAAAGATGTGAAAACAGTTTCATGCAATTTGAATGGTCTTTCGTGCTCCGATTATGTTATATGTTTTATCTCTTGTAGGGACCATGATTAAGTTGTTTAAAGTAAAAGAAAAGCAGAGAGAACAAGCTGAGAATGCAAATGGAAAGCCACCAGTCAAGAAACAAAGTGCAGGAGAGTTGCGTCTTCACAAAGGTGGTTTCTTTTTCTATTTCTCTTGAACTTTTAAGTTAACTGGTGCTTTAACCATTTATCATCTTGCAAGTTGTTTCTAGTGAGTGCTTTATGCATGACAGATTGGTCACCAATAGCCCTCTCTATTGATGAGATATCCTGAGTTTTGAACAGGTTAACTAGTGATTTAACCATTTTGCATCTTGTGAGATAATTTTACTACGTGCTTCTTGCATGGCAACTCGATAACTAGATATCATGAAGTAGTCTTAGATTGTCTTGGTTGGACTGAAAAGTGGAAGGCAAGAAAGAGAGGAAATTACATGACACGGGTTAGTGTACATTTACTTTTTAAAAACAAGGCTTATATCACATTTTCCTTTTCGGTTGGTTGAGACCACATCAACTCTTTTTACCAACCTGAAATTGGACTGAATGGAGGATGTAATCTATCTCCAAGCTTTTGAGTATGACTTTCACTTGCACATCAAGTCGTAACTGGATTGATGGCAAGAAAATAATAATCAATCAGTTTCCCTTCTTCTTTCTAATTCCTCTTGTTTCCAAGTGTGGTATTGTTTTTTATGTTGGAGGAACTCCAAAACCCTGTGTACCCATGAGCGGTCTTCTATCTCCGCATTCTTGTGGCAGTATCCCTTCCAGGCCATTTAATAGAAACTTTATGGGTCTGCTTTCTTCCAACTGATGGTTTTAGAGTAAACATCCCGGTAGGATAGAATTATTTCTAAGGTTGTTGCACCCAATAAGGAGATAGTAAGATTTAGGCTCTTAAGACTATTGAGAAGGTTTATGTTTGTGATGTATATTATCTTGGAAATGATATAGTTCTTCTCCCATATAACTTGTCTCAAGAACTGTGGGAAATATATGCACAATGAAGAACTAAATGAAGAACTGTGTGTTGGAAGTACTTGAAAATATCTCAGGCAGAGGGGGGGGGGGAGTGTAGGTGGCTATCAGTTCATGGAAACAACACCGAGTTCTTACGTCTTCAGTTGATTTTGCTTATTTTTAATTCAAGTGGGATTGGGTTTGTCGTCCTCCTGTTCTCTCCATTGATCCTCTCCCCACTATGCCTCATGCTGTTCTTCTCCATCTTAATTGAAGTGTGTAAAATTGCAACAACATTACAGGCCCATCCTATTACTTGCTAAACTTGTAGAATCAAATCCACTGTGTGTCACACCCTCTTACCGCATTCATGAGGTACCTCCCTGATCAAACAAGCAAACGATAGGAGGTCGAGGAGGGTTGGTACAATTAGAAGCACGGGCAGTAATAAAAATTGGGTGGACGTACCGGGTGCCTTCCTTATTTCCAGTGTTGTCAAAGGCGCAGGCACGCTTAAAGCGTGCTAAAGCCCTGAAGCGAGGCTCAAAACACGTTGAGCTCTTTGTCTAAGGCATATTTTTCCTTGCCAATATGTAATCCTGAAATTGCGACCTTAGATGATTGATATTTCACTTTATTGTGAATTTTTGCTATTTCTTTGTCCATCTAATTGTTATTCATGCTTATAATGATTATTAATCTTGGAATACCTGCATATTTTTACTTTTCTCCCATTGTGCCTTTTTTCGTTAAAGCTCACGCTTTATTTGCGCTTTGCGCTTAAAGCCCCAATGGATTTTAGAGCTTTTTTGCACTTGTTGCCTTTGATAACACTGCTTGTTTCTTCTTCTTCTTCTTTTTTGATAAGTAAAGGTATTATTGATATAAACTCAGTTCCAAGCTGGTAAGAGACAAAGTACAACAAAGCTAGATAGGAAGGACTGCATTACATCAAGATCATTAGAAAAATCAGCAGATTTCTAAACTAAGAATGCTTTTATTCTTCAGCTACCCAATGTTCTCTTCCTTCTCAAAATTTCTTCTGTTCCCTTTGAGCCGAACATTCCAGAATATACATAAAGGAATGGACCGCCAATTCTTTTTTTTTTCACTTTGTTCATCCTCCGACTTTGCCTGCTGCGTAGCATTTGTTTAACCTTTGCTGGCATCACCCATTGCATCCCATACAAGTTAAGAAACATACACCAAATTTTCCATACAAATTTGCAATGTAATAGAAGATGACTCACAGTCTCGCCATTTTCCTTGCAAAAGTAATACCTTCCACATAAGTTGATCCCTCTTTTTTTTTTTTTTTGCAACAAATTTGCCTTACCTGTTTTTCCATATTTTGATTTGAAATAAATATGAAATTTTGAAAATCTGAATTAGGTATAAATCTTTTGAGAAGTTGAATTAAGTCTACATAGATATCTTGTTGCCCACCTCAGAGTTTTTCTTTTAGAAATTGCCAAGTGAATAGATATAGATTCTTCTTCCTACTCACTCTTTAGCTGCTAAACACACTGCAAAGTTTTAAGATGCCATCTTAATATCACGTACATCAATCATGGTTATCCAGAAATTTCCCATATATTACTTCAGAGGTTAAATCCATTTTTTGTCATTCTTCAACTTTTATGTTTCTCCTGGTGCATCCTTGGAACAAGTGTTGATTTTTTCAGAACCTTTTGTATATTCGAGTTCTCAATCATACAGCAGTATATGACTATTACATTTGTGCACTCAAGCATTGAGGGGTGGGGAGAGGGAGAGGGAGAGAGAGATTTTTTGCTTGATGTGAGACTATAGCATGATAATTTATTTGCTTCTTTCTCTCTGAGCGAGCCCTCTTAGTAATTGCAGAATTTCTTGAAAAATTCTCTCTTGCTAGCAGCTGTCTGAAAGGAATTCTTTAACTACTTGTATTCTGTATCTCTTTGTCCTAACTTCTATGCATTTATTTTCTCTAGCTCGTACTTTCTGCTATCTTCTGTCGTTCATCTTAGATTATGATGAGTAAACTTTTGTATCTTGTAGATATAAGTGAGCTAAACCTACCCAAAACATGTAGCATATCATTTCCCAATGGAAAAGATGACCTCATGAACTTTGAAGTCACCATTCGGCCTGATGAAGGATATTATATGTAAGTAATTTTTTTCAAACTTACCGATCAAATAAATGTGCAACTATTTGTAGACCATTCGTTCTTCAAATTTCTTACTTTTAAGAAGTAATTCCTGTCTTGCTAGTTCAACTTCGTTCCCGCCTTCCTGCTTTCTTATTAACAGGGCACTTTGGTGGATTTGAATTAGCTTTCTTATTAACAGGCACATTGGTGAATTTAAATTAGATTTATGCGAGGATTTTATTGATTATTTGTTCTTTGTTGCCTGTATACAGGGGTGGCACATTTACGTTCTCTTTCAGCATTTCTCCAATGTATCCTCATGAAGCCCCAAAAGTTAAGTGCAAGACAAAGGTGGGTACTGGTTAAACTTCTGTTTATTTTCTTACAAGAATGTGTCAAGACTTTGACAGTTTATCCTCATCACCTTAATGCTTTTTTTTTTCTTCTTGCAGGTTTACCACCCTAATATTGACTTAGAAGGAAATGTGTGTCTCAACATTCTTCGAGAAGACTGGAAACCTGTGCTCAACATTAACACCATTATCTATGGCTTATATCATCTGTTCACGGTATTATTCTTAATCTCGATATAAAGATACTTCACTGTCACTCATATAAAGTATTTAGCAGTTAGAACATGTGATATTCTGCAGGAGCCGAATCACGAGGATCCCCTCAATCATGAGGCAGCTGCTGTATTAAGAGACAACCCAAAGTTGTTTGAGTCCAACGTTAGAAGGGCAATGCATGGAGGCTATGTTGGGCAAACGTTCTTTCCTCGCTGTATGTAACATCTTTACTTCTGAATCAACTGATTGAAGAAGCTGATACTGGAAGTTTGAGAATTCAGAGTCTGTAAAGTTTGGGTGCAAAATCATTTCAGGTGGTCTTTCTGCAACAGAATGGGTTCAAATGTCTAAACCTATATGTAACTAAGGACCAGAAAAATTTCTGTATGCTAAAAGTGTAAACTTTGCAATTTGTTTTTGGACAAGTTTATTGCGTTAGACCAATGGTGTAGACCTATGTTTTGGATTAACTTGTGTACAATCTGGAATTCTTATTGGGGTTTTGGCACAGTTGCCAACAAAAGCAAAACTATTTATTTTTGTCTACCCATTTATTTTTCTACCTATAAACTAATTATATTTCCTATCCATAGTAGGTTTTGTGGGGAATTTTCTCTTTATTCTCCAATTCTTTTTTATTTTTATGCTTATTTCTTTTTTCTTTTTCTTTTTTCTTTTCATTTTCCGTCTCTTTTTTCTCGTTTTGTTCTTATTTTTTCTTTTTTTCCGGTTCTAATTTCATTTAATTGTTTTTATATGCGTTTTCTCTTCATAATCTAATTTCATTTACAATTTTCATTATTTTTATTGTTCTTTTCTTCTATATTATTACTAAAGAAAAATCAATTAGTTTACCAATTAAATGTAGGTAATACAATCAAAAAAATATTAACTAATATTTGATACTAGTATAATATATAGTTATAGGGGTGGTAAAATAGTTCAAAGAAAATAGTTAACCACCCATATTATCTACTAAAAATGGGTTGAATAATGAACTTTTTAAGAATGGGTCAAATATGGATAAGAATCATATTATCCATTTAAAAAATGGATAACCAATGGATAACTAATGGATTTAACTTTTATATTTGTAAAGCCTCAAATTGGGGTTCCTCAAGTTACGGAGAGGAAGAATTCTCCCAAAAGTAATCATATACAAAAAGTCGTAGATAACATGGGTGATCCATATTATCCACCGGTTAACCCATTTTTATCCGTATATGGGTCGGGTTAGAACTATGATTTGTTTTTTCACTACACGTTTTCGATTCGAACTATCTCCGACCTGACCCGCCCGTTTTCCACTCCTAAGTTATACCAACAGGGTATACAATTGTACGCAAAGAGTTAAAAAAAGTTTAATTCAGTTATTAAATTGACATAATATTAGTTGTCAATAAAAAAATTTAAAAATTCTAAAAGAACCTAATTGTAAGAGTATATCGTTACATTATATAACATACTATAATACTTTTTTTTTCATTTTCAATTTGCGTCCGGTAAAAGTTCAAAGCAAATTAAAAGGAAAAAAACAAGTGAATTTATGGGTAATAAGTACACTATTATAGTATATTGTATACTATACCAACATATTATTACAATATCTTGCATATTATTACAATATACTATAACAATATATTGTTTAGTTTATAATAGTATATTGTTGCAATATAGTTATATACTCATACAACATATTGTATATCGTAGCAGTATGCCTTTGTTTTCTTCTTAGATTTTAAACTGAAAATTTCGATCTCAAATCAGCTCCAAATGCAATCAAATTTCAGTATGAACTTCGAGAATGTACTATAAGCAATATTTAACAGGACTCACTTTGAATCAAACAAGAAATATTCAAAAATAAAATTGAGCTTCAAGCATAACAACAACGACAACAACCCAGTATATTCCCACAAAGTGGGGGCTGGGGAGGGTAATATGTAGACAGGCATTACCTCTACTCAAAAGGGCAGAGAGGCTGTTTCCAATCTTCAAGCACAACAATGATGGATATTAAAATACACATAAAATTTTAGATCTGGGAAGCTTACTCGAAGATACTATAATCAATATTATATAGCATCACAACGAAACAAATAATAAATCTTCAAAATAATAGCACCACTCCAACAAAGCTGTTATGAAAGAAGAGGCGAATGGTGGAAGGGCCAGAGGCAGAGGCATCTTTGAACATATGGGAGGTTCTAATGAGAATTTCAACTTTAGTACAAGTCTTGGCATGATAGTTATATAAATGCATGGATAAACAAGGATAAACTTGTTGGGACGAACCATGTAAATATTAATCAGACCTCACTGCTGAATATGGATAAGGATTTCTCATCATCTTCCTTAATAGAATTGATAATCAAGGCAACTTCCTTCATGTTTGGCCTTGCAATTGATGATGGCCTTATAAGGAATATTTTTTATATAGGAAAAGTACAATGAGTATAAAGTGAGAAAGGTAAAATGAGTATAAAGTGAGAAAGGTCAAATGAGGAGGAATAATAAGAAAGGCAGGTAAATAGTTTGGAGAACATGAATAGGAGTACTAAATAGTTTGAATCAGAATATTAAAAGGTAAATAGTTTAGACTTAATAAATATAAAGTGAGATATTCTAATTCTTATTCCATAGTAGTTTCAAGCATGGTGTCTGCCTTTTCCAAGGTAGACATGATTCTTAAAAAAGAAATTATTAGATTTATTACGTTGTTTAGGTAGTCTACTGCTGTTGTTTTATCATGGTTTTGATGTCAAAATGGGAGAATTACGGTGAAACTTATATTATAGTGCCACTCCAAAAAATATTCATTTGGTACGAGGGTTAAGGTGAACCAAACAAGATAGTATAAATTTAATTTCAGACTTATTAATTCAAGAAATTCCATCTTATCCTATAAAAAGCATTCATAAAGAGCTAATTAATAATAAATAGAAATCATTTCTAATACTACATGGTATAAGAATGTTTTACCGTATTCTATAATGTATTTAGTGTATTAAACAAGTTGTATTTAATAATACAACATTAAGATCCGCCGCATAAACTGAATTGCTATAAATGTCAAACTGTATTTAAGTGTATTAACATGTATTTAGCGTGAAAATAGAAACGGGTAAGCGCAAATCTGGAAAATTTGAATAAGATAAAAACGGAAGGATATCCAAAAAAATTTGATTTCCACTATTTTAGTTAACTAACTTAAATAAACGAAATCCATATGAAATCTGCTCTATTTTGACCCAATTAACGAGAAAAAACAGAGCATTACAAATCAACAGTTGAGTTTTACGGAACTTGAATTTAAAAACAGTTGAGTTTTACAAAACTTGAATTTAAAAACTTTTCTGAAATGCAATTTAATACATTCGAATACATGTGTATACATATGCTGCTAACAGTTGAGTTTAAGAGAACTTGAATTTAAAAACTTTTCTGAAATGCAATTTAATACATTCGAATACATGTGTATACATATGCTGCTAACAGTTGAGTTTAACAGAACTTGGATGAAGTTGTATCTTTTAAAATTTATTGCAACAATTTAATATACTTGTTAATACTGGTATTTCTGTAGAAATTTGATGAAGAAAGTTAAACCCTCAACAATGGCAGAAATTGGATGTCGGATGAAGTGTGGAGACGAGAAGAGTATATTGGGGGAGGAGAGTGATTTGAGAGATACAGAATAAGTGTGTTTGGGAAGTTTTAAGAAAAGATGTATTAAGATGAAAGAGAAAATAAAATATTATGGGGGAGTTATACTGGATTGAGAAAAATAAGGCTTAAATATAGGAAATCATTAAATTTTGATTTTTTGCTATAAAAATAGAAAAGGTTATTATATTATGTAAAATTTTGAAAAGGTATTTATATGTTATAATTAGGTCTTGACATATTCTATAGGTTGTAAAATTTCCTTATTTTATTCCATCTCTCATGTGATATAAATTAATCATAAAATTATAATCTCAAAATTATTTTGAAATAATTTAGTTGGCGTACCAAACGTCCCCGTATATCATTCTCGGCCTTTCGGCTAAGATCATGTTTAGTGTATGTTAAGATATTAATGTAATTTTTTACAGAAACGATCGACTAAACTAGTTTTGCTACCTAGGATACATTTGTTTCTGTCTTTTTTGTCTTCAAATATGAATCCTTTAAATAAATTAAATTTGCTATAATTTGAGTCAGAGACAGAGAATATGGCTCAAATATAATATCGTCTTACCGATTTAATAGAGTAATTTTATAGTGTGCCTCATACAACTGACATTAATTATATAAAATCTTTTTTTATCTCATATATTTATGAATCATATTTTATATATTTAGATCAACAAAATTAGAGGTGGTTAAGTGAGTACAAAATAAAATTTTCCTTTTAATATGAACATTTTTAGTCTTTTTCAATTCGAAAATGAATTTTGAGTCCGATGTAACAATTGACTGATCTGATCATCAAATAATTGAGGTGAGCAACAGAGAGTAGGGACTACAATTGCTTATGTGGCAGATATTTAATGGCTTGTTGACTGCTTCAATAACCGAGGAGACATCTCTGTTACAAAATTGCTTTTTACCAGCAATAAAGTTTTTACAAAAGCTAAAAAAGAAAATTATTGTCCCCCACAATCACAAAGGAGTACTATATACGGAAAAGGGCCTAAATGCCCCTGAACTATCCGTTTTAGTACAATAATGCTCTTCATCCACATATTGGGTCAAATATGCCCTTTTGTTAATGATTTTGGCTCACAAGTGCCCTTTTAGTTAACGGAGGGACACGTGTCATCGTCATATTTGCCATTCTAAATATTTCTTAATTAATTAAAACGACTCATTATTCATACCTGAAAAATAATTTTCTAAAGCAATTTTTCTAAAAAAAAATTTTTTACTAAAAATAGAAGAAAAAAAAAGAATTTTCTTTTTCAGTTTTTACAAAAAAATAGATTTTTTTTTACTAAAACAATGTTTTTGTAAAAATAAAAATAAAATCTAAAAAGCAATTTTCTAAAACAATATTTTTGTAAAAACTGAAAGAAAAAAAAAGTAGATGTTTTTTGCTAAAAACTGAAAAAATAAAAAAAAAATCAAGTTTTTAGAAAAATATTTCTTTAAAAAACTGGAAAAGGAAATATTTTTAAAGAAATCCAGTTTTTCAAATAAATATTTTTGTTAAAACTGGATTTTTTTAATTGATTAAGTGTGACACTTATTATGAAACTGTTAAAAATCAAAGACCGGTGCTGGTGCGTTTGGTACGGCAGATCACATTTTTCAGAAAATATTTTCGCAAAATAAATTATTTTTTTGAAAAATTTAAAAAGTTCACGATAACGTTCTTTAATTTATTACTTGGTTTGTGAGTAGAAAAATAATTTGTAGAAAAATATTTCCTTAAATCGATGATACAGTTAGCAAAAAGAGAGTGTTTGTATGAGATTTTTTAGTATTAAATTTTTTTGTACTGATATAGTCTAACTGAAATAGGAATAATGATATAAAATCAAGAATCAAAATATTGTAAAGAGAAATAACTTTTATAATCAAGTAAGAGAAGTCATTTTTCGTAGATGCCAACCAAATATAAAAACTTTTTATACAAGCACTATTTCCCTTTACAAAGTTCATGAAAACTGGAAAAATAATATTTTTAAAGAAATCCATTTTTTTAAAGAAATATTTTTCTAAAAACTGGTTTTTTTTGTTTTGTTGATTTTTTTATTTTTTAGCAAAGCAAATCTATTTTTTTGTAAACACTGAAAAAACTTCCTTTTTTTTCTTCAGTTTTAGTAAAAAAAAGTTTTAGAAATTGCTTTAGAAATTTATTTTTCGAGTATGAATAATAAGTCTTTTTAATTAATTAAGAAATATTTAGAATGGGCTAATAGGACGATGACATGTGTCCCTCCAGTTAACTCAAAGGGCATTTGTGAGCCAAAAACATTAACGGAAGGGCATATTTGGCCCAATAGGTGGATGAAGGGTATTATTGTACCAAAACGAATAGTCCAGGGGCATTTTAAGCCCTTTTCCGTACTATATATTCGTCCAAATTTTTTACTAGTATTACTTTATCAGATAATACAACACAAATATAGATATTTGCCGTAAATCATACTAGTAATTTTTTTACCTATTATTTATCTTTCTAATCACCTAATCTGAATCCTTGTCTTTTTTCTTTTTTTTTTAAAAAAACTATTAAAGAACACAGTGGTCAGTGAATACTCCCAAATCAACCTTTTAAAGCAAATGCGATATATTAAACTTTGGTTAATTTACTTGTTCGATATTATGTTGAATATTCTTGCTTGTTCGATATTATGTGGAATATTCTGACAAAGGAGTGGTTTGGTACGATAAATAAGCTAAAACAATTATGGAATAAAAATTTAGTATTGCATTATTCCTTACTAAGCTTGGTAGATTATCTTTGAATTAAAAATAATACTTGGATAACTTTACTTTCCCGTTAAACTTTAATTAATTTTTTTGAATGTTTCATACATATTAAAAAATTCACCTTTTAGAATTAATTAATAATGAAATTCACTATTAATATTTATTTGTTCATTGAAACTATAATACATATTCATACGCTTTTTACTCAAAGGACAACTTTAAAAAAAAAGTTAATTTCTTCTTAAAATTTGAAAAAATAAATAGCGTGGACCCCCCAAAAAAAAGAAGCAAAAAGATCAATTAAAATGGACCGGATGGAGTAACTACCAAAGGATGGAATAGTTATTACGTGATAAGTTATCTCAAGATAAAACAGTAAAATTGAGAATCCCAAAATAATAACAACTCTCGTCGTTTCAATTTAAACGACACATTTTTATAATTAAAAATAATTTAATTTTAAACTTTTTACATCACTTTACCCTTAGTGATAAACTTTTATAGTCATACAAATATCATGATTTCACGAAGCTTTTGCCCCTTAAGCTTTTTGGATGGCATATTGTGAAAGTCTTATTATTTTTTTTAAGCTTTGTGTCAAATCAAACTACAATATCCAAATTGAAATGAAGGGAGTACCAAACAGTGATAATACAAAGATAATTGATTCAAGCATGACTAATCTCCGTATAAGTTATACTCCCTCCGGTCCATAATAAGTGACCAATTTACTTTTGACACACGCATTAAAAATACTAAATTCTATACAAAATACCTAGTACGACTAAACTACCTTTAATTAAATATTTAATTCAAGGAGTAAGAAAACTTTTAGAGATATTTACATAAGGGTAATTTTATAAAAATAAATTAAATTTTTTCTTGATTATAAATTGGACACTTATTCTGGAACAAAATAAAAAAAATTGGTCATTTATTGTGGACTGAAAAAAATATTTAATTCTAATATAACTTGCCTTCAAACCAAACGACTCCTAAGTCTCTAATGGTAAGGTCTATTTTTCATATTTTTATTTTATTTCTTCATCTTCCGTTGATAATTCATATCACTTCTACATCTTTGAGAATATTCCAAATAAATCAAGGAAGACACACTCTTATCTTTACTCCCAATTGTATCTGAAAAATAAAAGAAAATTTTTGGAAGATGAAATTGAGAATTCACTCAGAGATGAAACACAAAGTTGTTCCACACATCCACCCTAAATAGAAGGAGGAGGAACAAAATCCTCTCCCTCCAAAATGACAATGGTCAATGGATGTTTGAGGAAGGAAAAATTAAACAAGATATCTCACAGTTCTTCATAGAACTGTATAAATCCTCCCACCAATATTCTAGAATCGGCCTACCCTCCACTGAAATTCACGGGCAAACTCTATCACAGGCTCAACAAACAACATTAGGAGTGAACTCCTATTACGGAAAGTGAATCAAGAGTGCTATCTTTTCCCTCAAGCCTTTCAAAGCACCTGGGCCAGATGACCTACACCCCTTCTTCTACGAGAAGTACTGGGACATAGTGGGTAAGGATGTCATCCAATACTGTAAGAACTGTTTCTCCATATCAACTATGGATCCAATCATGAATGGAACTCTTTTGTGCCTCATCCCAAAAATTCCCCCAAGCCTCTTTGTTAAAGAACTTCAGACATATAGGCTTATGCAACACTGTCTACAAGACAGTAATAAAAATTATAGCCAATAGGATCAAACCCTTTCTCCCGAGCATCATTGCGCCCAACTAGGCAAGCTTCCTATCAAACAGGAGAGCTTCTGATAATGCCATCATAGTCCAAGAATATATCTCCCACTTTGAGAAAATGAAAGGCAAAGCTAGCAGCATGATGCTAAAAATAGACATGAAAAAGGCCTTTGACGGTGAATGGTCTTTCCTCAAAGAAACACTCTGTGGCTTCAAGTTCCCAAGCAACATCATTAACCTTATCATGTCATGTGTCAGCACCTCCACCATCTATGTGATTGTCAATGGGGGCAAACAACTCCTTTCATGCCCACTAGAGGCATTAGGCAAGGGGGCCCTCTCTCTCCATACCTCTTTATCATGTGCATGAAAAGGCTGTCAAGAGCCATAGACAACAATGTCACACATGGGGATTGACAGCCAATCAACATCAGCAAAGATGGACCAAAAATCTCTCACCTCTTATTTGTTGGTGATCTAACCCTTTTCCCCAAAGCTAATCTATCAAAGAGCAACATAATCTTGAATACCCTCAATTCTTTCAATCTAGCATCAGGGGAAAAAATCAATCTGAACAAATCCAAGGTTTTCTTTAGTAAGAATTGCCAGGCTCACCAAATAGAAATCATTTCTAATTCCCTATCTATAAAAGCTTCTTCAACCTTTGGAAAGTACCTAGGATTTCTAATTTTTCACAAAAGGCCCACTTATAATAATTTTCAATTTATTATTGATACTCTTCACTCAAAAATGACAGGATGGAAAATAAGCATGCTTAATATGACAGGCAGGACCACTCTGGAAAAGGCTTCCTTAAACTCAATACTGAACCATGTCATGCGATACATCAAACAACCAGCTAAAACAAGCAAATAAATTGACAAGGTTTAAAGGAACTTCATTTGTGGCACCACTACCAATAAAAAGAAAATGCACCTTGTCATGTGACACAGTCACAAAGGCCAGGGACAAAGGGGGTCTGGGAATTCAGAAAGCCGAGCTAAAAAACAAAGCACTGCACTCAGGCCTTGCTTGGAGGTTATTCCAAAACCCAACATCCCTCTGGCAAACACGCTTATTGTAAAACACTAATATTGGAGAACATCTCCAAAAAAGGCTAAGTCCCACACATGGCAATGCATCTTGAAAGGGTGGGAAACATGCATGAAAGCAAAAAGATGAGTAATTTATATTGGAAACATGGTAAATTTTTTTGACGACCCCTGAATTAATAACCTCCCAGCCATCAGATCTCTAATTCAAGGTCCTCTGACCAAAGAGGACATGTCCAAAATAGTTGCAAATATTCACCAAAATGGGGTATGAGACCTATCGACCCTTTCCATTACAATTTTTCAAGATGTGCAAAATCCATCCACAACACTTTTATCCCACCCAACCTAGCTTAGGAGGATAGAATGATATGGGGTGCAACATCAAATGGTATCTACTTCACCAAATTAGCATACTTAATCCTAGACCAAGGGCAAGAAAATAGGACCCATAATTTCACACGAATATGAAGGCTAAAAGTACCAAAAAAATTCCAATCTTTCTTCTGGATACTATTTCATAAAAGGCTCCCTACTGGAGCATATCTCCATCAAGTGGGGGTACAACCAAATCCCACGTGCCAGCAATGTAATCAGGCAATTGAAACCTCAGCACATCTTTGATTGCCCCTTTGCAAAAAACTTCTAGAAACACATCATTTCGAAATGCAAAAAGGAAGCTAACACCACTATCCCTGTGTTTAATCCCGCAGAATGGCCCAATACTTGGGCAACACTAAAAAAATAAAGAGTATAACAACATCATCTCTTGGGAGGAGCTCATACCCTTTTATTTATGGCAAATTTGACTAACAAGGAACAATAACATCTTCAAAAACAGAAAAGACAGAGCTAGTTCAAAATAATCAATAGCAAATGCTACTAAATATGCCACATTAATGCTGGGAAAATAAATAAAAAGCATGGGAAAAATCTGGATAAAATGGGAACCACCAAAAATCAATTTATTCAAGCTAAATTGTGATGGAGCAGCAATAGGAAACCCATGTAAGAGAGGTCTGGGCGGGGTCTTCAGAGATGCAAGAGGAAACTGGATATTAGGTTTCATAGGATCAGTCCAACACACCACCAACACCCAAGCTGAACTGCTAGCTCTTCTCAAAGAACTACAAATTGCGAAAGAAAAAATATTATTACCGCTGAAAATAAACACTGACTCAACATAGGTAATTACAATGCTAACTAATGGAAACCTTAATTTTGACTCTATTATTTTTGAATGCATGTTAATCGTCAAAAGACTAAGCAATGTGGTGGTGAAGCACACGTATAGGAAGACCAACAAAGTAGTTGACCTGCTAGCAAAGGAAGGGACTAGAAGGACTCTTTTTGAAGAAGTTTTTGTAACGCTAGTTCCTCCGGTGTTTGTCAACAATGTATTTTTGATAGACATCACAGGAACTTTGTTCGAAAGAAAAAACTTTGTTTGTAATAGTAATAGTATAACAATGGTGAATGGGGAGTATCACTTACCCGACTTCAAACAATACTGTTGTTACCCCTAATGGGCAGTTTATTTGATGATTAAGTAGTACAAATATGTATCCATTTAACCAAAAAAAAGAATAAAAATGAAACCCATTTACTCTTATTTGTTTTAAGTTGAGACTTGAGATTTCAATTCGCAAAATTTCAAAATATCATTATCACTACTTTAACCTTCAACCTAAATGATTTATTTTTATTTGTACACTTACAATGTAATAAAATTTATTTAGTATGCCAGTTTATACAAGTAAAAATGATTCTTTACGAAGGTGTTTGGTTAAATTTATAAGCTGGCCAAACGAGTTTATAAACACCTTTAAACTTATTTCTTTTAATATAAACGCTCAAAGTACTCAAGTGCTAATAAGATAATAATATTTATGACTTTTTTGCTTATAAGTACTTTTAGCTTGACCAACACTTTTACTAATTTATCCCTAATAATAATATTTTTTATTTCATAAAGTACTTTTCTTAAAATAAATTTAGTAACTTTCTCTTCATTCTATATTAGTTGTTCATCCTTTTCTTCTATATTTTTTAATATTTATAATCTTTTGTAAAAATATTAAGGTTATTTTAGCTATTTTACTAACAGAACAACTTATCAACACTTTTTTACTAGATACATCAAATATTTTCCAGCACTTCAAGTGTATCAATTATTTACAATTAGCTAATTCAAATAGCTTTAAATATTACAATCATTATGATAAACTAATAATAAAAGAATAATTATACTATTCTACCTCATTAGATTGCTAGATTTCATTTTATCACCATAAAAAATTAAATTTTAACTCTATCTTAATAACGGTTTAAAACTAAGACTCTAATCAATTAATAAAGAAAATCTAAAAGAGCAGTCAAAACTTTTGGAGTATAGAGTGTAAACACTTGCACATGAGTCTTCCCAAGCCTGTAACAAACTTTATCTCCTCAATTATTATATCTGTCCAAAAAAAAAAAAAAAAAACTACTATCATTATGATTATATATGTGGAAAAGCTATATATATAAAGCAATACATATACACAAAAACACACACACACACAGAGTGAGAGAAAAAGAGTAGAAAAGCAACTCAGATTCTTCTATAATACTTTGAGAGCGTATTTCTCGTGATTAGTAGTTCCCCAAAAAATGCTTTATAGGGTGGCAGCCTAAGTACCTATACAAAACACACACACACACAGTATGCAAAACCCACCTGCTGTCTGAACATAAGCACCTGGGACCAGCCCCCATTTTCTCCTTCTGATACACAATTATTTATATATATCACACAAAAGAAACAGAAAAAGAGTCTATTTTCTTGATTTTGAGAGGGAAAAAATCAAGAATTTTAAGGGAAAATGATGTGGGAAGGTGGAGGGTCGCCGGCGACATCTTCTGCCGGCGGCGGAGGCGGAGGCGGTGGAGCTGGAGGGGCGATGGGAAGTAGTAGTAGTGGGAGGAGGAAGCCATCTTGGAGAGAAAGAGAGAATAATAGGAGAAGAGAGAGGAGGAGAAGAGCAATAGCAGCTAAAATATATGCAGGATTAAGAGCACAAGGGAATTATAATTTGCCTAAACACTGTGATAATAATGAAGTTCTTAAAGCTCTTTGTGCTGAAGCTGGTTGGATCGTTGAACCTGATGGCACTACTTATCGCAAGGTTATATTTATTTATTTATTTATTTTTTTTACTTTCCTCTTTTGGTTGCTTTCTCTTTGTTTTTGTCTTAGTTTTTGCTTACTCTAACTTAATGGGGTGGTGGGTTTTTGGTTGGATTTTGATTAGATCTATAGATTTGGAAACTGAAGTTGCTGTATTTGGGATCAAGATTGCATTTTTAAATCTATTTTTAGTGGATTTTGACTGTTTTAAGGGTTTCTGATCTGCCAAATTGAGTTTGAGCTGCTTCTGATTTTCTGTTTCAGTCTTGCCTTTTTTATGCATCTTAATTCTTAGCTAATTTTTTAAGTTGCTACTCAGCTGGATTTGCTCACTTCCTTTTGTTTTTCTTATCATTGTAACCTGTTCATGTTCTCAAATACTGTCTGTTTAAAGAAATTAGTATGATCCTGTAAAATAATTTGTTATAGAATGGAGATTGTTTCTGAAATTTGCCAGATTCCAAGCTCTAATGTGATGAAAATTTCTTCTTGTCGCGAATTGAAGAGCCTTCTATGTTAGCAAAGTGGTCTTTGAAACTCGCATTCATGGAACTTCTTCTGTCTTTATGCCTGTTGAGCCTAGGGTCTATCTTAAAGGTAGGGGTAAGGTCTGCGTACACACTACCCTCACCCCACATGTGGGATTACACCGGGTTTTTGTTGGTGTTGTTGTTGTTGTTGTTGTTGTTGTTGTTGTTGTCGTCGTCGTCGTCTATCTTAGCTGCTTGATTCTTGGTCTGAACTCAAATAAATAAGACAATAATTTAGGTGAGTACAATTGTGTCTTGGGATTAGTATCTCCTCCTACATGGCAAGTGTTAGTGGTAATTTCTTAGCTAGCCTTTAATCATTTATGTTCACTAATTTGATTGAATTTTTTTCTTCTTTTAATATGTTTCAGGGATGCAGCAGGCCAACTCCAATGGAAATTGGAGGTACTTCAGCCAACATTACGCCAAGTTCTTCACGACATCCAAGTCCTCCGTCTTCATACTTCGCTAGCCCAATTCCATCTTATCAACCCAGTCCAACATCCTCGTCTTTCCCAAGTCCATCTCGTGGTGATGCTAACATGTCGTCCCATCCGTTTGCATTTCTCCATAGTTCCATTCCGTCATCACTACCTCCACTACGAATATCAAACAGTGCCCCTGTAACACCACCTCTTTCATCACCAACTAGACTCCCTAAGCAGACGTTCAATTTGGAAACTTTGGCCAGAGAATCAATGTCTGCTTTAAATATTCCTTTCTTTGCTGCTTCTGCCCCAACAAGCCCAACTCGGGGTCAGCGATTCACTCCTGCCACTATACCAGAATGCGACGAGTCTGATTCGTCCACTATTGATTCTGGCCAGTGGATGAGCTTTCAAAAGTATGCAACCAATGGTGTCCCTACTTCTCCGACCTTTAATCTTATTAAACCTGCAGCTCAGAGAATCCCTTCTAATGATATGATCATCGATAAGGGTAAGAGCGTAGAGTTTGACTTTGAGAATGTATCAGTGAAGGCGGCATGGGAAGGAGAAAAGATTCATGAGGTTGGTTTAGATGATCTGGAGCTCACTCTCGGAAGTGGGAGCGGTCGCATGTGATTTTCTTGATTAAAAGAAACTGCTTCGCGATACAGATTGAGATTATCTGAATTGCTAGCTGATGAAGCACTCAGCAGTCCAACGAATGTTCATATATTGTCTGCAATTTATGTTACAGAGATGAAGTTGGCCAAAAGTAGATCTTGCATTGTAATGCATCTTAGGATGGATTTGATTTTCTCTGTTGCTGTTGCTGTTTACCTTATTATACAACATTTTTATGTTTGTTTTCTTAATCTGAGAAGGCCACTTAGGTTTATTTGGGTCTTTTCGCAAGCATTTTAGGTGTAGATAGTTGGTGGTTTCTATCTCCTTGAGGTTGATGAGAATCATTTTCGTCGTTGTAGACTAGCAGGAGCTCTCCACAAACCTGAACTATCCACAATTTTTTCTTGATTTTAGTAGACCTCTTTGTTGCTGTGATACTGGATTCTTCTTTTATGATCAAATTGATGTACTATTCTTTATCTCTTTGATGTTTTTATGTCCAAATTAAACTACTAAGCTCATTAAAGTCCACACACAACCTGTTTTCTCCACCACATTATGGCCTTGTCTTTGTTTCTGAGTTCTATATTTTGTTCTCATTGGAGATGTTCTTTGCCTATTTTTGTTGGCTTGTAGCATGATTGGAAGGGCTATTCAAATTGTGTCTATACCATTTTAGTTTTATCGGATAACTCTGCTCACCAAGGTTGAGTCATTGAGATTTGAACTCCAATTTTCTTGAGTTTTTATCCCTACTTTTATTGGCCGTTAGACTGCACCTTCGTCCCTCGTCTCTCCATAAGGATGGTCTACAATAGAATGGATGTCAAGATGTTTGAAGAGTTTAATTGGTAACTCTATGAGTCAGTTGAGAAGTCACAACAAAGTTTGTTTCTATTGAGATTTGAACTTCAATTTTCTCAGAGTTATGTCTCTACTTTATTGACCGTTAAACAACACCCCTGTCTCTTCATAAGGATGGTGTACAACAAGATGGATGTCAAGAAGTTTAAAGTATATGACCAACAACAACAACAACAGAGATGAATATGTTTGGTCTTAAACTGCCACCGGTAGAAATACTTATTTGCACTTGGAGTTTAATAATGCGGTACGAATACATATTAGTATTAAACACCTTGCTCTTGGGGAAGACTGAACTCACAACCTCTCGGTTGGAAGTGGGGGTTGATTACCATCAGAGCAACCCCTCTTGTCAAGTTTAAAGTATATGACCATCAAATCAAAATTCTTGATTTTTCTTTATTTCTCTATGGCCCCATTAGTAAACTACTAAATTAAAAATCATGGCATGTTCATGCACACGTTTGTTAGCAACATAAGGACAGACAAAGAAGAAAAAGATTAAACAAACGGTTGCTTAACCGATTTAATGTACAAGACCACGACTTGATGTCTGAATGTGGGGTTCAGTACTACTGTATAACACATGTTCTCCTACAGTTCGCCTTATCATTATTTTTCTCATACGCGGTTTTTTTCCACATGTCTTGCTTGCTCCTATCTTTTTGCTCTTTTGCCCCTATTTAGCAAAATCAAGATAGAAGACAGACAATATTCTCAATCATGTGGTTATGTCAAACAGTTTTCAAACAACATCAATTATGGAATATACATATACATATATATGCAAAGCTCGTGGATTTTATTGCATCCAATATTGTAGACATTGCCAACAGGGTCCAGCATAAAGAAAGTGAATCATATTTCTGAAGGGAAGAGTTCCTCGTTGGTTAAAATTAACTTTTTCGTCCACTTTATAAGTATCTTTTTATTGAGCTAGTAAAAACTAAAAAGTTAGTAAATAAGTTGGTTCACACACACAATTGAGCCGAAGGGAAAACATGGCGAATTTGCACCATAAGCGCGAGACACACACGAGGCTCAGAGTCGGAGCTAAAATTTCAAACATAGAGTTTGGGATGCTAACCTTTTAACTTACGAAAATTTTAGACATAATTCGAACCAAGCTACTGGGTTCGACCGAACCCATAGCCGACATTGTGGCTCCGCCTCTGAATTGAGGCCCAATCTGCCTCAAGCATCACTGATTATTGCTCCCGAAGATAAATGGCTGAGCCAAAATGGGAGGCTTTATAAAGAAAATACTTACTAGCATCATCAAATCTTGGAAATTAGCAGATACCAAGTAGTATAGACACAAATACAACCCTTCATAAATCACAAATACAAAAGTTAAAGTTTCTAAATACACACTTGGCAAAGCTGAAAAGACTATAAATCACACAAACACAGTAACACTCATGTAACTAGACTCCTGTTAGTTCAATGTATGTCAAGACTATTAGTAATACAAATCCACAGAGGATATCAGCTATGTCAAACTCAAATGGTCATGACTCATATAACAAATTGAGTGGCCTCAGCAGGGTCCCCTTGTATGTCTATTTTTACTAACTTGGTTTGTGACTGCTGTTTGACATTATTGTTGTTGTTACATTCATTGTATCGGAAGCATGTAATGAGATGATCATTAACTATACCCGCAACTTGCATGAATGAATACACAACTGTTGGTCCCACGCAAAGAAAGCCTCTTTTCATCAAGTCCTTACTCATAAGTTCTGATTTTGGTGTTTTAGCCGGTACTTGACGCGCGTAGCGAAATCCACTTTTTATTGGCTTGTGATTTACAAAGCGCCAGCAATAGTTACTAAAGGAACCAAATTCCTGCTGAATCTGCAACACAGGAAGATATTTGACAGCAGCATCAGTGAGTATACACCAGATAGGCAATGGATCGAGGAAAAGTTGACATGTACATAAAAAGATATTTTATTGTTTGTTTTAGTGGAAAAATTAACAACTCTGAAATTCAATTTACTCTTGGTGTGTTTCTGGACTATATAGTAAAACTTGACTTGTTATTCCTTCTAAATACATAAAAAAAATAATCACTTGAATGAAGTTACGTATATGTTAAATCATGAATCTGTTAACATAGATTTCACTCTGCTCTGGGAGGTGAAAAGCATGTCAACCTCTATATTTGAAAGAGCAAAGCGGGTTAAGATCAGTTTTGCATTCCAGACCTAAAGGTATACGATAAAAGTTCTCTTCACCTTCTGGAACTGCTTTGCATTCTCTATGATTGCACGTATCTTTGTTTCAGATAGCAATGATTTTCCACTTTCTGTTAGCGACCGCAACTTTTTTTCATTAACATTTGAAAGAGATGATGGATCAAAGTTGTCAAACATCTTCCTGAAAGATGCAATCACAAGTTATTTCACACATATGGACATAAAGACATTTATTGAAGCATGGAGAGATGATCTTTAATGGTGAACCTGAATACATGTCTCTTATTAAGGATTGCAGGCCAGGTCATTTCTGCCAATGCTTGAGATAGGGCAAGTAGTTCATATAGCTTTGTATCATCATAAACCGGGTTTCCATATTCTTCATCATGGAAAGAAATATACAGGGGTTCTGCAAAACAGAATAACAGAATTAGATTACTGCAGGTTGGTTCAGAAAGTTAGACAACTTCAAGTGTTCTCTAATTAGATCGATTAAGCTTCTACTGCTTGCTTGAAGAGGAAATATGTGAATCTGAATAGACCAATTAATAGCTAAAATCATCATTGAATTGGAAGGTCTTGCCGGAAAAAATATTTGCAGATAAGATCAATCACATAGTAAGAAAAACAAATGAGAGAAGAAATTGTTTCCAATTAAATACATGCACTAATTATGGCCAAGACAACTCATATTAAGTGTCTTAAAATAACTAAAAACTCCTTAATGTCTCACTAGATTCACTAACATATTAGGTTCGACTGTCAATCTACAATAGAGTTCCACGATATAGATAGGAAAACTTCTAGTAATTTACAATTTCAATCCATGTAAGGTTCTCATTAACCGAAAAGGATAATAATGTCCTACCCGTTCTCTGATGGTTTGCTCGTTCCCATGCCTTGCCATAGAGCGAAGCACATCCCTTGATGTCCTTTTTAGACTAAACAACACCAACAACAACTGTGCCTCAGTTTAAGGAAGTTGGGATTGGCTATTTGAATCATCATAAAACATGTCGCTCCATTTAAGCGCATCTTAGTGTTATATTATATACTATAAAAATGAAAAAGTGCCAAAAGTTTCCTATATTTTCTACAGGCGTAGTGTAAAAATCTCTAACAGGATTAAAAGACTCTTACAGGATTCAAAAGACTCTTACAAAGACATAGGCCTAAAGTAATCGTAGTAAAACTCAATCCCTTTTGTTTGATAAGGTAATAGTACTAAAACTAATCTTGACTAATTGGTATTGCCGACATAAAAAACATTCCTTCAATTTATATAAAGACAAATGGAATTTAGGGAAATTTGATATAATAGCACAAAACAACCATGCATAACAAAAACTTTCAAAATCAAAACGTTATTCAGAACTTTTGGAAAGATATAAAATGTTTTTTGTGAAAAATTCCTTTTCCAAATAAATTCTTCTAGCAACATGATTCTATTGCCAAATCGTAAAATTAGCCTAGATAAATAATACACATGACATCTGAAATGCCTATTAATGGTGAAGCACATTGACCTCTAATCTGAGAATAATGCTAAACCGTCTGAGTCATGACCATGTCATACACAAACTTCCTCAACCATCGACCCCCCCGATGCTTGTACGCACATCAGATTTGCTAACTCAACTGATCCTACTGTGTCTAGGTCAAGGTCCTCTCTTGTTAGCTTTGTATTGGATCCCATCTTACTTAATGCCTCCCCCCTGACCATGTCATACACAAACTTCCTCAACCATCGACCCCCCCCCCCCCGCCGATGCTTGTACGCACATTAGATTTGCTAACTCGACTGATCCTACTGTGTCTAGGTCAAGGTCCTCTCTTGTTAGCTTTGTATTGGATCCCATCTTACTTAATGCCCCCCCCCCCCCGAAATGCCTATTAATGGTGAAGCATATTGACCTCTAATCTTGAAATAACATTAAACCTTCTGAGTCATGACCATGTCATACACAAGCTTCCTTGACCATCTGATTCTATATTTTTTTTAATATGGCAAACCGACCCCCAAAATCCTCCTTTACCCATGAGTCAATAGCACCCTTTGCTCACTTTTCTTTCCTGGTGATTTGAACCCCCAACTTCAATGTTGGAGGTAGAGAAGCATCATTTTGTGTTCCTGCCAAATCTCAACTTAGTAATATCGGTATAGTCTGTGGAATTATATTTGCAGGTAGCACTCATATTCACTTCCATTTTCAGCTTTTGTACTGTTCTTCATCATTATCAGGGAGCAAGAACATGCCAATCGTGCTATACTTGATGCCTTTTATAGTAGAAAAGTTAGAGGGAGATATTTGCAAATATAATAAGGTAGAGGGTCGTCAAAGTAGATAACCTTGGAATTGCTGATGCTTGAGTCCAAAAACTATCAGCCAAGGCTGGAAGATGATATCAACTAACAAGCAACACTACTATAACCTATCTACCAAAACCAAACACAAAAGATTAAAAACATAACATGGATTTATCAAGAGTGAATACACTGAAACACTCTAAAATATCACGTCTTTGTCAATTACCTACTTAAACTATCAGGTGTACAAAAACCCCTTAACTATATACCCCTATATATTAAAAACTTAGCCTAATTTAAATATCAAGTTAATTAATAATTTTAACTAATAATAAAAACAATTAAATGGGTAAATTTTTGGGGGGTTAAAAAATCAAAGAAAGAGGGTGAAGAGACAAACACATGGTTATTTGTTAAAAACAAAAAAGAAAAAATCTTTTCCATCTCCTCCATAATGGCTACACCATGTCTCAGTCATAGTTAAGCTTCGACTAAACAGTGGATTTTCCATTAACATCCGTTTTCACTGGGAATTTTAGTTTAATAAAAGGATTGGGATAAGAAAAATTGGGGTTTGGTAAAATTTCAGTAAGTGTTTGGTAAAAATTATGGGCTTTTGGTGGACTAAATAGTAGTATTGAAAAAGAAGACCTAAATGAAGAAGAAACATAATTTTAGAAGAAACAAGAGAAGAATTTTTCTTTAAATGAAACAAAGGAAGAAGAAAGAAAAAAAAAATAAAGAAGGCTAGAATATAAAGAAAATAGAAAGAACAAATTTTTCAAAGAGAGTAACAGTAATACACCATTAGACACGACCAATTAGGGCCCTTTTTGTGTATAATTTCATCTCCCACGCGCCTTTTGGCGAACTAACTTACATATTCATTAAAAAATCGACGAGGGGTTTTTTAATATATAGAGGGATATAGTTAAATGGGATTTTAGAGACACCGGATAGTTTAAGTATGTAACTGATGAAAACATGATAGTTTAGGGAGTTTTTAGGGTATTCACTCATTTATCAACTATATGTGTGTCTACCAAGAGTCGACTGCAATACTATTTTTCTTCTAAAAGGGAAAGCGAAATATGTTTTCCAAAAGATTATGCTCCATATGTTACAATATGATAGGCTAAACTTTTTATATTAGCTAAGGTCACAATATTTTTGTAAGGAAAAGGAACCTTGAGCCTAACTTAACTTTAAAAGATAGGTCAAGTGGTATATATTGCTCAAGGCTATGTACTTAGCCTATAAGGGATTCTAGCACCTCCTGGCACGCCCTGCCCAAGTCTGGGCATCTAGAGCGTGAAGTGACATAACACAGGTAGTCAAACACTAGAAATCCCTAGATTAGGATTCTAAAATTGACTTTAGGCCTAACTCAAAACCAAAAACTAGCTCAAGCGATGGGTATATCCCAAGACCATATAAGGATATTGCAGCCCATACACTTAACTAATGTGGGAGTGAGATTCTAAAAACTTCAAAGCAAAAACCTTTTCCTTGCACTCTGCTCTTGCTTCAATCATTTTAAAGAACTTAATCATGTTTATAGCGTTATAAAGGTATCCCCCTGCCAAAGAGCTATGGGTTGACCATTCGAGCCATTAATACACTAGTGTGGAGGAGGGAAAACTGCAGGGCCTTTGCCTTCCTCCTCCAACGTCTGTGGTCATCATGCATCAACTCACGTGCAACAGCCTCGTGGAAGAAAATTCCTAGCAGAAGTTCAAGGTCAACTGTCCTTAGACTTGCTTATCTTTTGATACTTACAAACTTAAGCTTGGGCAAAGGATATTGCATCTTAACTTCGTTACAAGGATCAAGCCTTTTCCTCCTCATTTAGATCAGTCATTATTACCTAAACAGATAAAATCCTCCCGATTAGAATTGATGTTCTGTAACTTCCTTATCATTTTTTGATAGGCAAGGAATAACTTTCATTGTTAAATCAGCATAAAGAGAATACTATGCAATGAGCTAATGAAATCAAGAATATCCAAACTATCATCTACATCTATTGCAGCCATGTTGCACCAAATTCTGCAACTTTGGTGCAACTTCCTTATCCTATAACTTACTTAGTCATGAGAAAGTTCTTTAATTTTCGATTTGTGTGTGGAGAAATAGAAAATGATGGGTAACTTAGTCTCTTTTTGATGAAATCACCAACTTAATTCACATTTCTCCCCAACCTTAACGTATATCGCAAGGTTTGCGCTGCTTACTGGTATATTCCTAATCGAAATCATTGCTCAATAATTCGCCTTGTTCTAAGTCTCCCACTTATCCCTACGGGCTATGCTACGCAATCCGATTTCTTACATTGAAGCACTATGAATAAAGACCAACCAGCAAACAGTGCTCATCAAAATTCGAGCTATCCTGCTATGTAATTATCACTACAAACTTGTAACTTAGTTTCGCATGTTGCAACTTAACAAAATTCATTAAATTTCAACTCATAAACACATAAAGCAGACAGCTTTTCATTTCTCACACACACATAATGACATACACAAAGAGAAATGTAATAGCAGAAATGAGGTTAAAAAGCAAAAATTTACCCGAGTTCGGTGTTATCCAATCGCAACGCTTGACCGGAACTGGAACCAAAGGAGACAAAGTATCAGCTGCTTCAATTCCTTGAGGAACAACTTTAGCAGGTTTTTTCACACCATTCCTTTCAACTCCTCTCTTTGAATTCATAGCTTTTATAGTTGACGACTCCGAGGAAGAACTATCAACTGAGCCATTGCTCCGTACCCGCACAACTGTCTGTGAAGCAGTTGACTTCTTAGGCCTTTCGGGTTTTTTTACTCCTTCCTTTTTCCTCTTCTGTTCTTCTAAATCTCTGACCCGGTTTCCACCCGGCCCAAGTATTTTCCTCGTATCACCGTTACTTTTCGTCGGTGACCGGAGCTCCGGTGAAGATGACATTGTGGAATAGTGAGATTCAAGGCTTAGAGATGGAGTGTGAAAAATGGAGAATATGGAAATGGTGGGAGAGTGGAGTGTAAAGAGAGACAATTAGAGAAAAACGAAGAAAACGACTGATAAACGGACGGGTTCTGTTTTTTTGGACGTTTTAAAACGGAAACTGTTTGGACTTTACATTCGGTGATACTGTTGACGTGTCGGTTGCTCTTTACTGTTTTTTTCGGGGACGGAAACGTTAAATTTTGGTGATGTCTCGATTTTGCCATTATTAGTACTTCTATAGTATTTCAAAATTTCAGATGCATCTTTCTTTTTTTTTTTTCAATTTTTTTCAAGGATTAGGAAAGGAAACAAAAATATTTAAAATTAAACGCACACTTATTACATGAAAATTCCTTATACTATTAGATTGTAAACTTTAGTGGTAAGTTTGCTTTTGTCTCTGCTCTTATTTCTTTTATATTTGAGGAAAAAATAAATTTAAGTGTGATATGTTGCACGAATTATTCTGCGTTTCGCACCCCAAGGAGTATAATATAAGCAAATTACCAAATGCAAGATCAATGGATGACTTTACAGCTTAAACCGGTGATTTATAAGTTACACGAAAATAATTTTTCCATTGTTCCAAAACTTCCTTTCGAGAAAGAAATGAATTTAATTGAGTAAAAACCATTATGGAATTATTAGATTCAAATTAGTAATATTGCAGTAAAATCAAGCTCAAATTTGTTTTCCAGGCCATCCTTTTAATCATGATGGATATTGTTGTAAACCTGTATTGCACTCTATTTTTTGAATTAGTGTTTAATGTTGAAATTAGTCTATCTTCATTTGATGAAATGGATTCAAAACAAATCAGTTATATTCTTGACAAATAAAACAACAAATGGATAATTTGAGAGGAGGGTAAAAGGGGAATTTCTTATTAACGAAGTTTGGAAAGAGAAACTAGCAGCAGGCAGTTGAAAGTCTCTTGTCTTATTCAGGCAAAGAGTCGTATTCAGTTGGTTTGGAAAGTGGGAGTTGGTTAAAAGAGGATTTCCTTACCGTTACGGAAAAGAATCCAAAACCCACCACAACAAAAAGACTTAATTTGGGGACCAAATTTTCGGGTGCAACGGCTATGTAGTCGTTGTTTACCCAGTCAATATTGGGCTGAAACTTATCTGGGCCTTCAGTCAAGCATGATGATCCAGTTCAACAGAGGAAGTACACAAGCTATTCTTAAGGGTGTTATTTTGGGATTGGTCGATACTTATTTTTCTCCTAAAATTTTGAAGAACAAATCTTTTAATTTTAGGACAATCCAGGTTATTGTATCCCGAAAATTTGAATTTCAGGGCACATTGACTAATTTCTAAATAGTAACCTTTAGAATGACTGCCTAGTTTCATTTCTACCAATCAATAACGCGGGGTACCTTTAGTTCCTTTGAATGGAGGGTTATTTGTACAAATAAGACTCTTGAGATATCAGTCTTGATTTTTTGACCTTGCTTACCCTATGGACAGAACTTCAAGTTTAACAAATCTTGGTCATTGCTTGTGCAATGGGAGACACTTTTGACTTTTGATCCTAAACGTTTGTCCGTTAAATAGGTGGGGGTAAAAAAATTAAGACCACCCAACTTTTAAAATCATTGAATGTAATTTCCTATTGAATGGTCTGGTGAGGCCTACAGTAGATTGGTCAGACTTACCTTTCTTAAATTGAAGACCAAGAAAGACCAAGAGCTCCACGCATCACTCTCTTATGTGACCACTTGGCATATCATATTTTACCCTATATAGATAGACCCCCTGCTTTTCGGTGAGTGGTGATATAACTTTGTGTCATTGAAAAGTTGGTAAAAATATTCTTTTAATGGGAATTACTCTAATGCCCTTTGAAAAGCTTCTAATAGTTGATTAGACGCACGTTTCTCCATATTTTATGCCCCGAACACATGTCATCCCACAATTCAGTATAACTTTTGCCGATTATTGAGGTAATCATGGCCACGAACTTAGCCGCCTAAACTTTTACTTATATGTATCAACCTCCTTCATTCATACTCCATAATTCTCCAAAGTCTCTCAAACTCCATTTATTCAACTGGTATTTTGTTCTTCAACTCTTCTTTAACTTTCTTCAAATGAGAAAAGTTTTTCCTTCTTCCATAACAACATACAATGGCTTCTTCTTCAAAAATATCAGTTCTTCAAAGAACAAAAACAAAGCCGAGGATGTCGCATCTCGAACTGTGAGCACCATCATCCCTAGAAGTCTTGTCACAATAAAAGACTTGGAAGAGAAATTTCCTTCTATTAGCTCTCATACATGGGCCGTTAGTAGATATCCTTCTTCTATCCGTCCTTTCAACATTCCTGATGTGAAGGAAGATTGTCATTGCAGGATTTAGACATTATCGCTCCTAATCTAGCGGAACGAGTAACCTTACAAAAGAAGGGTTTACGTACTTCTATACGTATCCCTTCACTTTGGAGACTTTTTCTTTGAGTAGAGAGCTTGACTCAGTTATTGAGGAGTTTTGCCTCTGCTACCAAGTGTGTTTAGCATAGGTGAGTCCTTACGTGTAAAGGACAATTGCTTGCCTTCGGCGCTTGTGCTAGGAAATAGGGGAGGAGCTAGCTTTCGCTTATATGATGAACCTTTATTCCCCTAAGATCTTCCATGGGGAGGGGGGTGGATCAACTTTAGCTAGTGGCATTACTATCTAGAATGAATGATGATAACGATTGTGGGTGGATGGAGCAATTTGTTTCAATTGCCACTAGTGGCATTATCTTGGCCTCAGCTCCTTTTTTCCTGGAACTGTGGAACCGTACTCGTAAGTATACGATCTATTTTTTTCCTTGTTAAATATACTTTCCTTGTCATTGTTAACTTTTCTTTCTACATCAACGACTCAGTGGGTTTCCCCCAGGGTTGAGGGCTAGGGTCGATGGGTTAAAAAAAATTGGATTTTACTTTGCCCGAAACCCACTCATGGAAAGAGATGTCCCTAAAATATGGGTGAAATGCCAAAAATCATGGTAAGTTTAACTCATCATGTCCTTACCTTTTCTTATGAGAAAAATTATCTAATTCTTCTCTCATTTTGAATGTAAGTGTACCCCAGGGCTCGTTTTTCAATCCCGAGGAAGACATTTTTGCTGATCCAACTGATGTGGTGAGGTTGCTGAATCATGGGGCGAGGACCCTGCTGCTATGGGCTGCTCGATGCTTGAGGGCAAAACCTGACAATATGATCGGGGTCACCACAACTATAACAAGATCTCGGCTGCTGCGACTGCTAGACCTTTCGGCCAGAATATCCTCCCTTGAAGCTCTAAAGTGGGGGTTCACTAATTGGCTGATGATCTGAATAATACTGCCGAGAACCACCGATGCCTGGAGTACCATGAGAAACCCGAAGCGTAGACTAAAAGGGTCTTAGTGCCTGACCCCTACCATATGAATCCCTACCTCCAGATGAGGTACCACTAAATCTACCAGAATGACGAGGCCTCATGTCCAACATCTGACCACCTCCCCCGAGTGAGGGCCATCTCAACTGTGCAGGCCGTATTGGCCGCCTCTTGAAAGGAAATATCTCTACCAACTCCCATGGCCATCTGAAGACGGATCGGATGAATCAATCCATCAATGAACCTCCTGACCCTCTCCCGCTCTGTAGGGAGTATCACATCTACATGACATGCCAAATCCACAAATCTAGTCTCATATTGAGTAACGGTCATGGAGCCCTGCTGGAGGCGCTCAAACTGCCTTTGAAGTGCCTCCCGCTGAGTGACGAGGAGAAACTTCTCCATGAATAACTCCACGAACTGATCCCATGTCAAAGCTGGAGACTCTGCTGGTCTAGATAGGTAAAAATCTCTCCACCAAGTATTAGCGGACCCTGCAAGCCTGAAGATGCAAAAATCGACCCCGTTGTTTCCACTATGCCCATAGTCTTGAGAATCTCATGAAAACTGAATAGAAAATCATGGGGAACCTCCGATGAAGCACCACTGAAAGTGGTGGTGAAAAGCTTGGAGCACCTATCAAGTCTCCACAAAGCATCTGAAGACATGGCTGCTCCATCACCGGCCTGAGCTGTAATACTTGTCTAAGATGCCACTGCGGGCTGGACCAATGGGACCTGAGTCCGGGGAGCTACCTACTCCGGAGTACGCATAGCAGGAGTTTGAACCCTTCCTCCAGCCTGAGAAGTGGCTGGTGCTACTGGCAGTAAACCCGCTCTAGTGATACTATCCATAAAGCCTACCAGTCGGATTAGAGCATCCTGAAGATCCGGGGTGAACATAACCCTTCCTGAGACCTGAGGTGGGCCCACTGGAGCTGCTGGGGCTGGAACCACCTTATCATAATCAATATGAGGCTCCACCTCTTGAACTGTTGCCTGGGGCTGAGCTCTGCCCCTACCACGAGCTCTGGCACGAACTCGGCCTCTGCCCCTTGCAAAAGTTGTTGCTGGGGGCTTGGGCTGCTACGCGATAGAAGAAGCACGTGTTCTCTCCATCTGCAAAAGAACAGAGTAGAAGGACAATTAGTATTTGAGAAACAGATTCGCACGACAAGAAAGAACAAAAGTGAAACGTTTCCTAACTCCGTAAACTCTGGGGGATAAATACAGATCTCTCCGTACCGATCCCCCGGACTGTACTAAGTTTGTCCGTGAGTAGCGAGACCTATGCAACTTAGAGCTCTAATACCAACTTGTCACGACCCAGATTTATCTTACCATCGGGCGTCGTGATAGCGCCTACTAACGGAGCTAGGCCAGCCAAATGTTACACATTCCCTATCAACATCACCAATATAATATTCTATCAATAACTAAATAAGTGCGTAAGACTTTTAGGTTTAACAAAATAATAAAAAAAATACGAAAGTTTGAAACACACCACTACCCAAAATCTGGTGTCACTAGCTCACGGACTACTATAGAATGCTGTAACCAAGTATGAATGAAAAAAATATATATATTTGTTTCGGTACAATGAAAACAAACTGAAATTAAGGGAAGGGACTTCGGCTTGCGAACGCCAGCTAGGCTACCTCAAAAGTCCCCGGACTGATGATAGCTCCTGGAATAAATATCCTACTGCTGTTGTCCAAAAACTGCTCCTGGATCTGTGCACAAAACAAATACACAGAGTGTAGCATCAACATAACCGACCCCATATGTTGGTAAGTGGCTGGCCTAACCCCGGCGAAGTAGTGACAAGGCTAGACAGGACTACCAAATCAACCTGTACAATTCTATATACATATATACACTAAAAATAACAGAAATACTGAAACTAAACAATTAAAAGGGAGGGAACATGCTGTGGGAGTACAATTGAATATATAGTTCATCAGCATAATTAAGAAATAGGACACAACAATAATTATCACGAAATAAGAAATTCAATAGTTGCACAGCATCAACCTTCGTGCTTTTGCTCTCATTCTCACCCAAAGCAATCGAATAAAATGCACGGCATCACCCTTCGTTATTTCCCTCAAATAACTCTCATTTCATGGCACAGAATGACTCTTCGTACAAATATAATCAAATCAGAGCACAAAATGTATCTTCGCGCGTAAATAGTCAAAACATAGCACGGAATGACCCTTCGTGCAGATATAACAAAAAATAGCATGGAATGACCATTCGTGTAGATATAATAAAAAATAGCACGGAATGACCCTTCGTGCAATATCACTCTTCCTCACCCAAATAACAGTCACAGCCAAACGGGCAAGAAGAATAAATATATAGTAAGAACTATCCCGGCAAGGGAATAACACAATTAACAACTAAGTCCCGGCAAGGGAACAATAATAATAACTTTTACAACCCGGCAAGGGTAACACTCAATATATTTAAACCGTCCCGGCAAGGAATTATTCACAACTCCTTTCAATACTTTCATCTTCAACTCAATAGTATTTATCATTCGAGCCAACACTCCAAAATATTAATATTTCACAACTTATACTCAAACTCTTCACACTTGTAGAAAAATATATTTTAGCTTAGAGGAGTTCCAAATTATCTCAAAAACAAGTACCAACAAAGATCTACGGTCATGCTAGACTCTAGTGTATAGACACTTGTCACCACGCCTATACACCGCACTCGATCAATTCGCAAATAGCAATTATGATACTCTAATCCTATTCCCTCAAGCCAAAGTTAGATCAAACATTTACATCGAAGGTTTACAGCCAACTTAATCCTTAAAAAATGCCTTTCCTTTTGAATTTAGCTCCAATTCAATCGTATCTATACACAATTAATTTAATATCATCAATAATACTCAACAATCCAACCCAAATGCCTAAATATAGTCTTTCCAACATTCTGCCCAAAATTTGTAAAATCGACCCCGGACCGCTTGGTCAAAACACGAGGTTTGAATCAAAATAAATTTACCCATCCATCCACGAGTTCAAATATATAATTTGTTCTTAAATCCGACCCCAAAACGAGGTCTAAATAAAAAATTCTTTGAAAACCCTAACTTTACCTAATTCTCTAATTTTCTACCTATTTTCACATGTTTAGGCCTAAGAATTTGATTGATGTTGATGAAAAATGAAGAAGACGAGTTAAACAATACTTACCCAATGAACTTTGGTGAAGAAATTCTCCACAGATCGCCCCAAAAGCTGTGGAGAAGAGAGAGTTTGAGAAATGGTATAATAATCCCGATTTTGTTCTGTTTTAGGTATTAAATAGCGAAATTTTGCCCTTCGCGTTCACGTACACAGTGTCGTGTTCGCGAAGGGTTTGACAGAATGGGCATCACGTTCGCGTGGACCAAGTCGCGAATGCGTTAAAGAAAAATTAGGGGATTCACAGTTGGCCTACGCGAATGCATGAGCCCTTACACGAACGCGTAGAAGAAACAGGCCAGGTTCCGCGAATGCGGGAGCCTTCACGCAAATGCATAGAGGAATATACCGGGGTCCAGGGTTTGTTGTACATGAACGCGATGTGAGGATCGCGAACGCGAAGAAGGGGGAAAAGAGGGCATCGCGAACACGACCAGAGGGACGCGAACGCGATGAAGAAATGTCTGCTGAAGATTTTCTGCAGTTTTTCTTAAGTTCAAAACCACCCCGATACCTATCCGAAACTCACCTGAGCCCTCGGGGCTCCAAACCAAATTTGAACACGACTCAAGAATATCATACAAACTTGCTCGAGCGATCAAATCATCAAAATAACATCAAAATCAATTAATTGAGCCTTAAATCCAAGAAATCTTTCAAAATTTCATAACTTTCAAATTTAAGGCCGAAACACGTCAAACGACATTCGTTTTCAACCAAACTTTACAGATAGTGCTTAACACATATATAAGACTTGTACCGGGCGTCAGAACTAAAATACGAGCCCGATACCTATATTTTCTAATTTATTTTCATTTCCATTCTTCCTTAATAATTTCAGAAAATAATTTAACAGAAAAATTCTTTTATCGGGGTTCTGGACCTCGGATTTTGACTCAGGGCACATGCTCGTGTCCCATATTTTTCTACGGACCTTCCGGGATCATCACATCACCAGTCTGGGTCCGTTTACCCAAAACGTTGACCAATGTCAACTATATCAATATTAATATCATAATTCTTCAAAGTTTTCACATAATTCATATATTTTAACATAAAAAATTTTTGGCTTTGTACCCGGATTATGCACGTAAATCGAGGCAACCAAAAACAAGATTTTTAATGCCTCGAAAGTGCGAAAAATGGGAGAAATGCGGTGATGACCCTTTGGATCGTCACAATATTTCAACCAAACGACCGCTTAATATGCAAAGTCCATTGTGAACAAGTAAAAGTAAACGAAGTAATAAAACAGATTTTTCCTTTAGGGTATATTTGGAAAGCCACCCGATGATTAAAATTGGTGTAATTACTAGGATAGTAATTACATAGTCTAGTAATTACACAATATGGTAATTACGATGACTTATTTGCTTGTCATAACGTAATTACAGTGTAGTTACAAGTATTCAGTTTGCATAACTGTAATTACAAAGTTAAATTAAAATTTAAATAAAGTACTTATCAAATTATAAAAGGTAATATAATAATATATGCTTATGAATAATTTTTTATAAGTATAAATAATATTAAATTTGATATTTAAGATGCATATTTTTCTTGAGTATACATTAATGAATAATCATATATTTATAACTAATATCATAAAAATAATTGGTATATATTTTTAAAATTAATAATATTTGGTTTAATTAATTATAAAAACTAAAAACTTATATTTTGTAAGAGAATTACGGAATGCATATTTGATAAAATAAATTAATATTGGTAAATATAATGTCATAATCAAATATTTGACAAAACTAATCTATCAATTCTAATTGAAAAATGAATAACATGCAACAGGAAACAACAAGTAAATACTATTAAAACACGTAAATTTAAACCATAAATATAACTCAATTTCAAAATTTTGATTGTTTTTAATTTAGATGTCAAATTCCAACATAGTAAAATAAGTTCCATTACAACTTAAGATTAAGAAACATAATAAGTTTATAACATCATTCACGAACAAAATTCTAATGACATAACTCATTAGATGTCAAGTTTGTTAAAAATTCATTATATCTAATATTACGAGGTGTAGTTTCAAAAACTAGTATGATAACAAAGTTATGCTAAATGAACAAAATAAAACAAATAAGAAATAAAATATACAAGTAATTTCGTGGAATGTAACGGTAGAAATAGATAATAAATAATATATAAAAAATATATATTTTAAACTAAAAAAGAAAAGAAATTAAATAAGTGTAAGTAAAAGTTATAAAGAAAATAAATAAATAAATAAATAAAAAGTGACATTGTAATTGCCAAGTGTAATTACCGTTAATTCTTATATTATAATTAATTATACCTAATTTCATACTGATAAAATAATTACTTGGCTAGATAAATATACAAGCGTATAATTATACCCAAATACATGTAAGTCTAACTCAGAATGGCTTTGCAAACACGCTCTTAATTTACAACTCATCATGGATTGTTAACTGGCACGCAGTTCAAAGCTACAAAAATTAGGCAGCAATCAGTAGACTCAGCACTGACGTAACAACGGGCATGGATATAGTTACGGGTCACTGGGCATGACCAGTTCAACACTTTCCCGGCAAACTTCCCCAATTCGCCGATCTAAAAAAATCCTCGTCCTCTCCAATTCCGATCTCAATGGAACCCAAAAGTAGAGATTTCTTAATCCATCTAGAAGCATACCTCTCCAAACGTGACGGCGTTGACAAATTACTCAAAATCTCCCGTTATGCTTCCAAAATCATCATCGCCTCCTCCGTTATCTCCGAATCCCTTCCGTTATCTCAACGCCTCAAATCCTTTGAATCAAGCGTCGGTGTTAGCCGTAAAGCGTTTCGCTTAGGAAAATTCGTACAAGACGTGAACGCACTCCGTTCAGCTAATATCAGTTCAAAAGAAGAATTAATTCTCTCGATTTTAGCCTACGGAGGCGAAGGATTGTACTATTTTGTTGAGCAATTTGTTTGGTTAGGTAAAGCAGGGTTAATAGATAAGAAGAATTTGAGTAATTTACAGAAGATTAGTGCTTGGTGTGAGTTTATTGGGTATATTGGAAGTGTGAGTTTGAAGGTTAAGGAGTTAAAGCAGATTAGTGAAGATGAGGCGTGTTTGGTTTCGACTATTGAGGTTTCGATAATTAGGGGAATTGGGTATAATGAAGAAGAGGAAAAATTAAGCAAACTGAGAATGAAGAAGTTAATGAAGAGGTTATCAATAATTCAGGATTTTGCTGATGGATTAATGGCTTTGGCTGATATTAGAGATGGTAAAGGGCTGTTTTCTGGGCCACTGTTGTTGTCATCAGCTGGGCTTTTGTCAGCTCTCATTAGCACACATAAGAATTGGATTTCTTGCTGATTGAAATTGCTGGATTTGGAGGTATGATTTGTGGCTCCATTAACTGGAAATTCATGTTGTTTTAGGATTAGTTCGAAATAAAGATTCGTTTTTTTAGAAAGAAATGTGATATGTTTCCCTCTAAATAAGAAGGGAATTTGGAGGTATACAAGAGATGTCATGTTATTTTATTGCAGATAGAAATTCTCTGAATACAAGAGATGTGATGTCCCAAAGAAAACTAAATACTTTGTTATTCATGATGATTTTCTTGGATAATGAAAGCCTCTGGTATTTGATAGTTCTAAGTTTTTCTATTTCAGCTGCTAGCTACTTATTGTACTTGGTTTGGCAAGTTTGCTTATACTGTTGTTTACAATAGCACAATCTGGATTTTCAGCTGAGTTATGTCCTTTTTAAAAAAAATGTTGGTTCTAGGGGAGTTTTGTCTGTGCAAATTGAAGTCATGATGCAGTTTAAATTTCATCCTCTGCTCTAGAAGATTTATGGAATTTAATCATTGAGAACATTTGCTACTACTTGAGCTGTTCTTGCTCTTAAAGTGTAGAGTTTGTGCTTGATATACCTTATATATATATATATATATATATATATATATATATATATATCCTACTTCATCAAAAGATTTCAGTTATATCCTGAAATCAAAGCTTGGCCAAAGAAATCAAAAACAAAAAACTAAAACTAAGACAAAAGAAACTCCAAAGGATGAAGAAGAGAAGAATAACTATTGGTAGGGTATACCTATAAAAAAAGGTCCTGAAGGATGAATTATTAAGCAGTGGAATGAAATATGCCTTGGTGGAGCAGAATGGATATAAAGGAGTCATAATCCCCCCCCCCCCCCCCACTTGTTTGGATTGATGCATAGTTGCATACTTGTTTATTTTTGTGAAGAATTTTGTTTAAAACAGAAATGGTTTTTTGTAGTTGTAGATTCATTTGAACTTGTGTTTCCAATAAGCTTATTTTGAAAAATTGTCTCAGATCCTCTTTCAACCAAAGCCAATTTATGAATTTTCTCTAATGTGTAATTCTGACTATATGAGTTGAGCTTAAAGAAAGAAGTAAGGATTTATATCATCGATCCCAATTTTGTTTGTGACAGAGGCGTAGTTGTTGTTGTCAGTCTCTAATGTGTAATTCAACAACAACAACAGATCTAGTATAATCGCACAAGTGGGGTTTGGGGAGGGTAAAGTGTATGCACACTTTATCATTGCCTTTAAAAGTTAGAGAGGTTTCTAGTAGACAACCAAAGCGAAAATACAAAACTAATGCAGGCCCCATTTGGCCATGATTTTGTCAAAATAAATTTGGGATTTGTTATCAAAACTCATGTTCGGCCATAAATTTGCTCATATTTTGGCCAATTCCAAATCCCAAAATTAGCTATTGGGCCAAAATTCCAAAACTTGGAAATTATATACATGTTTTTCCAAAATAAAGTTGGAAAATATGTTTTGAAAAGTATGTCCAAACACATTTTCATCTTCAAACCAAACTTTACCGAAATCAGATTTTTCAAAATAAATTTGAAATCTATGGCCAAACGCTAGCTAACTAATGCAAAAAAAAAAACCGAAACAAGATATCAATAAAAAATAGCAGTGATCTAGGGGTAAAAAGAATAACCTGAAGGACTCTAAGAGAACTAATGTGCAACATGACCTGAAAGTATCTTTAGAATTGCTCATATATTTGGAAAAAGGTTCAACTAACAAATTGGAGATGCTTCTTGTTTCTTACGTTTTTTTGACCCTGCAAGCATATTAACTATCATATTCAAGAATAGGTAGAATCTTTCGATCCTACACCAGCTGTTTCTGATATTCGATGAGTCTTAGAGAAGCCTGATTAGCTCCATGTGATGGATGCTGGTCAAATCTCAAATTGCCTTTTTAAAGCTAAATTTAGAGTATCAAATGATGCGGGAACTTTACCAAATAAGGAATGTCAAAAGGGGTTGCAACCGCAACTGTTGGCAATCTTTGCAAGTTTACCTTTGAGTCTTGATTTATCACTTGAAACATATATACTGTTTTCCTTTGTTCATAACATAATGAATATTCTCACTCAGATGGCATTGAATTAACTGTTTCAATTTTTGTATTCATAATGTGATTGATCTGAGATCACAATTTAATTACTGCACTTTTTTTAACCTTGGAAGCAATAGAACAGAGTTGACCATATTGTGTGAGCCTGAAAATTTAGGCGACGCCCCAAGTTGATTACTTGATCTACAGAAGATGTGTTGACGTATACGGAGAAGCTCTTTCTTCTCTATTAAAAAAGGCCTATACTCAAAGATTTGGGTCTGATTTGATTACTGTATTAGCAATTTAGCAGTAAAATAAGATATATCCATTCTGATTTGTGTTGCTATGACACTAGTTTGCAAAATGATCTTCTTTAGGGGTTAATTTTAAGTAGGGGTGTACAAAGAAAACTGATAAACCGCATCAAACCGGTAATCCGAGTCAAACCGGAAAAAAAAAACTCGATCGTGGGTTGGTTTGACTTGCTTTGGTATTAGAAAAAATAAACTGACTATAATTGGTTTGGTTTGGTTTTTACTAAAAAAAAAGTCAAACCGAAATCAAACCAATCCGATATTACATTTATTCAATTTTTACAAATATTTTATACATATAAATATTTATTTTTAATATAATTTATAAATATTTCTTAAACATTTTTACAGTTTTATCTTTAAACATATTGTTTCAAGTTTGGAATTAACATTCTTGAATGTTCCAATAAATTTTATAGTTCATAAAGGTAGTAATTCAAATAAACGTCACATCAATACTAATGCTAACTAAGAAAATTCAATTCAACACTAGAAATGACAATAGTATGGATATCTATTTTTAGTTTTGTATTGTTTATATTGAAAATGCATAACTTAGTTTATCTTTTTCTTTAGTGCTTAGTTGTGTAACTAATATACTTATAGTTGTACTTATTTAGACATGACTTATATAGTACTTTTAGATTGTGTTAATATTTATTATGGCTTATTACTTAGTAATATTTTCTTTATGGATTTTAGTATTTTTGTTATTGAATATTTTAGTACAATATTATGACGCATCTCATATTATTGTATTATTTTCTTGAAAAATACATTATATAGTTGTATCCTGGTAGGATTAGAGAAATATGTGGAGTACAAGTTTTATATTTGTGCTATGAAGACTTATCGGGAAAAAAAACCCCGAAAACCCGAAAAAAATCCGAAAAACCCGAGAAAATCCAAGATTGAAAAACCCGATTTCGTTAGTTTGGTTTGGTTTATAGATTTAAAAATCCGACACTATTGATTTGGTTTAGTAATTAAAAAATCCGAACCAAACCGACCTATATACACCCCTAATTTTAAGGATATGCACTTAACTTTTTCTTTAATGCACCAAAGCCGCTGATCTATCTGTTTAACGAAAAAGTCACTCTAATTTGCTTAAGTATCACAGGAAGTCATTGTTTGTCGTGAACGTTGCTTTCATTCGTGATCGAATGCATTAGTCATCCACATGAGATCATTTTATTTTGTGCCTCACACAACTGATACTAGTTATATAATATTTTATTTTATTTTTTCACTATAATTTTGTAAACCAAAAAGTATAAGATATGAGTCCATAAATTTATGAGATAAAAACAAACCTCACATAATTGAGGACCAAAACTTTTCCATTGGTGACTGGTGAGAATCTATCTGTATTTCGTTGGACATGTCTGGACAGACTATGTCTAAGAATTTTAATATTGTAAATGCAAAATAATTTATGATAGTGGCTTTGAATGGAGAGAATATCTCAGAGAATTTTTAATAATATAATTAGAGCATAGCATCTACAGGTCGACTTTTTCCACTATCAAAAGGTAAGACTAACATATAAAGCAGGTATGTGGGATAGTACCGTTAAATAAACGGTTAAGGGTCAGAGTTGTCCTTCTACTATCATAAATAGGCCTTATTTATCCTCCGTTTGAATTTCTTATCAAAAATATCCCTACTGTTATACTTTTGGTTTAAATTTACCCTTCACCCGTTAAATATATCTTACAAGTTTTTAATGGACACGTGGCAGCATGTCATTGAACCTGATTTAAAGCATTTTTATTAAAAACTGGAAAACAATTATAAAAATAGAAAAAAATACTTTTAATAAAGTATTTTCACTTTTTAAAAAACTAAAAAAATATTTTCGTTTTTTTTTTATTTTTTTCCAGTTTTTAAAGCATTTCGTTTTTTCAGTTTTTTTTAAAAGTAAAAGTATTTTTATTTTTTAAAAAAATAAAGTGAAGAACAAAAATTTCGAAATGCTAATTTGGACACAATAATAATACGGTTAAGTATTTCGAAATATTTTTCTTATTCTTCACAAAATATTTCTTCACAAAAAATTTTGTGTCGTGTCCAAATATTTTCAACAATTTTTTTTATTCTTCACAAAAAAATTCGAAATGCTTAACCTTATTATTATTGTGCCCAAATTAGCATTTCAATTTTTTTTCTTATTCTTCACAAAAAATTTTGACATGCTTAACCGTATTATTATTGTGTCCAAATTAGCATTTCGAATTTTTTTTCTTCATTTTATTTTAAAAAAACAAGAATACTTTTACTTTTTTAAAGAAACTGAAAAACGAAATAAAGCGAATGCTTTAAAAACTGGAAAAAAATAAAAAAAACGAAAATATTTTTTTAGTTTTTTAAAAAGTGAAAATACTTTATTAAAAGTATTTTTTTTATATTTTTATAATTGTTTTCCAGTTTTTAATAAAAATGCTTTAGCATTTCGAAATTTTTGTTCTTCACTTTATTTTAAAAAAAATAATTTTACTTTTAAAAAAACTGAAAAAACGAAATGCTTTAAAAACTGGAAAAAAATAAAAAAAAACGAAAATATTTTTTTAGTTTTTTAAAAAGTGAAAATACTTTATTAAAAGTATTTTTTCTATTTTTATAATTGTTTTCCAGTTTTTAATAAAAATGCTTTAAATCAGGTCCAATGACATGCTGCCACGTGTCCATTAAAAACTTATAAGGTATATTTAACGGGTGAAGGGTAAATTTAAACCAAAAGTATAACAGTATGGATATGTTTGATAAGAAACTCAAACGGAGGATAAATAAGGCCTATTTATGATAGTAGAAGGACAAATCTGACCCTTAACCGTTAAATAAAATAGCGAATAATACATAAATTACCCATTAAACTTGTCCGGAAAAATCATTTACACGCCTTAACTTTACTGGCGACCTATGTCCCCCTATTCTTGTTTGGGGTGAATTTAAGACCACCCTAAATGGTGACATGGCAAAGAGAGTAGCTTCACTCTCTCAATCTCACGTGAAAGAGGGAAATTTTGTTAATGTGTAGGTCCCTTTTTCGTTTACTTCTTCTTTTTTTATTTTTTTCTCTATTTGTTTTCTCTCTCCACCTTTTCTTCTTCCTCTCACAATTGCAAAATTCATTTTTTTGACAAAATATATTTTGCGTAAAAATATATTTGTAAAAACCATTTTTTTTTTTGTAAAAACAGAATTTTTTTTCTTCAATTTTTAATAAAATATTTTCTTTTTTTAAAAACAGAAAAAAAATATTTTACAACAAATTATTTTCGCTTTTGAAACAGTTTTTTTTCTTCATTTTTTCAGTTTTTTAAAGTTTTCTTTTTTTTGTAAAAACTATTTTGTTTGTGAAAAAAATAGGAAAAAATCGTTTTTTAACAAAATATATTTATTTTTTAAAAACTAAAAAATTTATTTTCAACAAAATATTTTCGCTTTTGAAAAAAAATATTTTTATTTTTTCAGTTTTTTAAAAGAATTTTATTTGTAAAAACTGGAACAAATTTGTAAAAACTATATTTTTTGTAAAAACAGAATAAAATCATCTTTAACAAAATATCTTTATTTTTTAAAAAACTGAAAAAATTATTTTCAAAAAAATATTTTCGCTTTTGAAAAATATTATTTTTATTTTTTCAGTTTTTTAAAAGAATTTTATTTGTAAAAACTGGAACAAATTTGTATAAACTACGTTTTTTGTAAAAGCTGAAAAAAATATTTTCATTTTTGAAAAATATTATTTTTATTTTTCAGTTTTTTATAAGAATTTTATTTTATAAAAATTGAAAAAATAAATTTGTAAAAACTATTTTTTTTGTAAACATAAAAAAATATTTTTAACAAAATATCTTTGTTTTTTAAAAACTGAAAAAATTATTTTCAATAAAATATTTTTCGTTTTTGAAAAATATTATTTTTATTTTTTTAGTTTTTTAAAAGAATTTTATTTTGTAAAAACTGAAAAAATAAATTTGTAAAAACTAATTTTTTTTTTGTAAAAACAGAAAAAAATCATTTTTGATCAGATTTTGACACATGCGCACGTGTACTGCACACCCCATCACAAGACTGATTGAATGTTAACAATAGGGTATTAAATTCACCCCAAACAAGAATAGGGGGGATATAGGTCGCCCGTAAAGTTAAGGCGTGTAAATGATTTTTCCGGACAAGTTTGATGGGTAATTTATGTATTATCTCAATAAAATAAAATAAAGAGTAAGTGCAAAATAAGTTGTCATATGTTTACTATCCATGCATATATTCGTACGGCTTAATTATGATTGTAGTATTCATTTGGGTTTATGTCCTGCAATCAACAGTTATAGAAGACAAAATTTGAAAAAAAAAAGGGGGGGGGGGGGGGGGACTTGGAAGGAATTAAATTATCGATCGAACAATTAATGGCTTCTATATCTCAAGTTGGGATCAATAAAACAATTGGAAAGAATAAGTTATCAGTCAATTCATCAATTAAATATCACTTTTATACGTTAACAAAACACTTACTGCTATCTTTTACGTCGTAATTTACTGTTTCCATTCTATTATATATATGCAGCCGCTGAAGATTGCTTGAACTATTTGAGGTGCAATTACCCGTGAAGTTGAACCTAAGCTCATGAAATTGAGCTGGAGCTAGGGATGTCAATGGAGTGGGGCAGGTGTGTGTGGCGCGGGTCAAAATAATTTTTAAATTTTTTAAAGCAGGGCAGGGCTGGTTACAGGTTTAATGCGGGGCAGATGCGGGCGGCGCGGATCAATTATGATATTGTGAAAACTATACGAAATTATAATCATGTTTAACACATACACAAATCCAGGTTGCAGGCTTTGCATAATTGTTGGCAACAGAGTCGGAGCTCAGACAATTAATCACAAGCCGTAATCATGATTAATTACGTACTTGGTTATGCATAATAGTGTTTCACTCTCTTTAAGTAATCATGATTATACACGCTAAGAAAATCTTGAACAAGTTCCAGTCAATTCTGAATTTTTTTATCCTTAATTCACAAATTATTAAACATGCTGCTAATTAAAAAAAAGATTGTCCATGTCTTGTAGTCAGTGGTGCATCGAGGATTTTGGGTTCGTGGGTGCTTAATATTTTTGACGTAAAGTACCACCAATCAAATTGTATAAGTACGCAAGTATTTGAATATGCCGATAAAAAATTAATGGAAAATCTCACAATTTTAATATTTTAGACGTTGCGGATTTGTAATGGATAAGACAACTATCGTGGAAAAAAATAGTGAGTTTTACCATTTTAGAGGACCACTTCATCTTCAAATGAACTTTGGAGTCCTTTCTAAGTAGATTTTCGTTTTCTTTTTTTGTTATAGTGAATTAAATGAAGATAAAAATTTCTTTAAAAAAAGACATAAGTTGTTGTATATTTCAACAATGGAGGTTGAAATTGAAAGTGAATCTAAGAGATTAGGAAGAAGAATAATCTCTGTACAATACACTTTTATACTTACAGTTGATCGAGACTAAGAAGAAGAAAGAAGTTTATTGGTTGAACATAACTATTCTCTTGCAATCCATATGTATTTATAGCTCATCTTCTACTATTGAGCTTCACTAACAGATTCTAACAAACTAACTGCTGCTGACCCTCTCTAACCGTATAACAGCTTTGTGTAAAATGTCTATACTACCCGTCTTAACTATTTAGCATATAACAACTACTCCTCCCCCCCCCCGGTCAAGAGTCCTTGTCCTCAAGGACAAAGTGTAGGAACTGATGTTTGAAAGTAAAGACATCCATCCAAGTGTTATCGTTAGAAGGGCAGTTGAACCAGTTCACCAAATATTGCTTACACTGTCTGTTGTGCTTGGTGACTACTCTAGCTTCAAGTATCCTTTTAGGATCTAAAATAATGTGGCCATGGGAAGAAAGTGAAACTGGTAAATCAGAGATCGCTCGGTGGGAACCATCATATTTTTTAAGCTAAAAGACATGGAATGTAGAATGTACCTTAGCATGAGGTAGGAGTTGGAGTCGGTATGCCACCGAGCCAATCTTCTTGAGTACTTGAAAAGGACCAAAATATTTGAGGCTGAGCTTGTGATATGGGTGATCTTTTAGGGACAATTGTCTGTAAGGTTGCAACCTTACGAAAACCATGTCTCCCACTGTAAACTCCCCGAATGATCTCTTCTTATCTGGCAAAGGCTTCATTCTTGATTGAGCTAGTGCTAGACGGTGCTTCGGTAACCTGATTGTTGCTTCTCTAGCTTGTAGGCTTCTATCAACTTCATCCACCATGGAGCTATATGGAATATAGGGCATGTGTAGGGAAGTTTTTTGACCATAGAGTAGCTCAAAAAGAGTTAATTTAGTGGCAGAGTGATATGTGGTGTTATACCACCAATCTGGTAGAGGCAGCCAATGAGCACAATCCTTGGGCTTATCTGTGCAAATATATCTAAGGTAACATTCCAAATACTTGTTGAAAGCTTCAGTTTGGCCATCTGAATGTGGATGATAGGCTATAGAATGATGAAATTGGACTCCTTGGACATCAAAGAGAGACTGCCAAAACTTGCTCAAGAACACAACATCTCTATCACTCACTATGGTCTGGGGTAGGCCATGAAGTTTGTAGATGTGATCTAGAAAAGCTTGGGCAACTGAGGCTGCAGTATATGGATGTTTGAGGCTTATGAAGTGAGCATATTTGCTCAGCCTATCTACTACTACCATTATCACAGATTTGCTATGTGAATGTGGTAGCCCTTAAATGAAATCAATGCTAATATCCTTCCATACCTTATTTGGAATAGGCAAAGGCTGCAGTAGTCCTGGGCTCTTCACACTCTCCCCATTACACCTTTGACATATTTCACAGCTCTTGATATATTCAAAAATATTTGTTTTCATCTTTCTCCAATAATACATTTGGCTTACCCTTTGCAATGTAGCAATCATACCTGAGTGATCTCATGTAGCCCCATAATGTGATTCACAAGTAAGGACTAATTGCATCTGGATAAGTAGGTTTCCCTTTGAACTTTTCGTAGTAAACTTATGTCGGATATACTCGATCAATCGGTAGATTTGATATCTTTGAAACGTCGAACTTTGGTGTATACCTAGACAACCACAAGTCACACAACCAACCCTTAACCGTATTTGGTTCTCATTGTTGTGTTTGTATCAGCCATGAACACCACATGGTTTCATAAGTGCGTAGAGAACCTGGCCTTACAAAATTCTCCTTGAAGCGGCTAACACTTCACACTTACATAGGTGATTCCTAAACGTGTCATCCCGTAGATACACTATTTGATATACCCCGTAACAAATTTAGAAATCATTAAAAAGCCTTAATGCTTTATCCTTGGTACTAAACATTGTCTTATACGAGAATGGACCAAAGGTTTATTTGACAATGTTGAACCGTCATTAATGACTTTGTTTGATCTCCTTGAACCTTGATCTTGGGATCTCCAATCTTATAGGTAGAGTTACCGCCACTATGACTTGTTCTCGGCCACAATCCCATTCCCCATGATGATTTTTCAACTACATCTCTAGTTAGGCCTTTTGTAAGTGGATCTGCCATATTATCACTTGACTTTACATAGTCAATCATGATAATTCCTCTAGAGAGTAATTGTCTAACGGTTTTATGTCTTCGTCGTATATGATGAGATTTACCGTTATACATAATGCTCCCAGCCCTTCCAATTGCCGCTTGACTATCACAGTGTATGCATATTGGTGCCAAGGGTTTGGGCCAAAATGGAATATCTTCCAAGAAATTCCGGAGCCATTCAGCTTCTTCACCGGCTTTATCTAAGGCTATGAACTCAGCCTCCATTGTAGAGCGGGCAATACAAGTTTGTTTGGACAACTTCCAAGATACCGCTCCTCCACCAATGGTGAATGCATATCCACTTGTGGACTTGGAATCAGTTGATCCGGTGATCCAATTTGCATCACAGTATCCCTCAATGACCTCAGGATATTTAGTATAGTGCAAAGTAAAGTCCTGAGTATGTACTAAGTACCCCAAAACTCGTTTCATGGCCATCCAATGAGATTGACCTGGATTGCTCGTATATCGACTCAATTTACTAATAGCACAGGCTATATATGGTCGTGTACAATTCATGATGTACAGTAAGCAACCCAACACCTGAGCATAATCCAATTGTGATATGTTTTGGCCTTTGTTCTTTGCTAATGCAAGATTCACGTCAATTTGAGTCTTTGCAACTTTAAAGCCCAAGTGCTTGAATTTTTCAAGTACTATCTTGATATAATGAGACTGTGACAACTCCAAACCTTGAGAAGTCGTATGAATCTTAATTCCCAGAATTAAATCAGCAACTCTCAAGTCTTTCATATCAAACTTGCTAGTTAGCATACGCTTAGTAGCATTTATATTGGCAATGTCATTACTCATTCTGAGCATATCATCCACATATAAGCAAACAATGACTATGTGATTTGGAACATTTTTAATGTACACACATCTATCACATTCATTTATCATAAACCCATTTGACAATATTGTTTGGTCAAATTTCGCATGCCATTGTTTGGGTGCTTGTTTTAATCCGTAAAGGGACTTAACAAGTCTACAGACCTTCTTTTCTTTACATGGAACCACAAACCCTTCTGGTTGTTCCATGTAGATTTCTTCCTCCAACTCTCCATTTAAGAAGGCCGTCTTAACATCCAGTTGATGAATTTCAAGACCATAAACTACATCTAACGTTACTAACGTTCGTATGGACGTAATTCTTGTAACTAGAGAGTATGTATCAAAATAATCAAGACCTTCTAGTTGTCTATACCCTTTGGTCACAAGTCTTGCCTTATATTTATCAATAGTGCCATCATCTTTAATTTTCCTCTTAAAGATCCATTTAGAACCCAATGGTTTATTTCTAGGAGGAAGATCAACCTATTCCCATGTATGGTTGTTCAATATGGATTCTATTTCACTATTGACTGCCTCTTTCCATAACAATAATTCCAAAGAAGACATAACTTCTTTAAATGTTTGAGGCTCATTTTCCAATAAGAAAGTCACAAAATCTGGTCCAAATGAAGTAGACGTTCTTTGACGTTTACTATGCCTTGGATCTTCGTGGTCAAGTGTACTTTCTTTTGTTTCTTCCTGAGGTCATTTAGATCCTTCACTAATCGATTCATATTCCTTTTTATACGGATATATATTTTCAAAGAACTCAGCATTATCTGATTCTATAACCGTATTATTATGAATGTCGGGATTTTCTGATTTATGAATCAGAAATCGATATGCTTTACTATTAGTCGCATATCCTATGAAAACACAATCAACGGTTTTCGGTCCTATTTTTACCCTTTTGGGTTTAGGAACTTGCGCTTTTGCCAAACATCCCCACATTTTAAAATAATTCAAGTTAGGCTTCCTTCCTTTCCATTTTTCATATGGAATGGATTGTGTTTTGCTATGGGGTACTCGATTTAATATTCGGCTAGCCGTAAGTACGGTTTCCCCCCACAAGTTCTGTGGCAAACCAGAACTTATCAATAATGCGTTCATCATCTCCTTTAATGAACGATTCTTTCTTTCTGCAATCCCATTGGATTGGGGCATGTAAGGAGCCGTTGTTTGATGAATAATTCCATATTTTAAACATATTTGTTCAAAAAGAGATTCATATTCACCACCCCTATCACTTCTTATCATTTTGATTTTCTTGTTAAGTTGTGTTTCAACTTCATTTTTGTATTGCTTGAATGCGTCTATTGCTTCATCTTTACTATAAAGTAAGTAAACATAAAAATATCGAGTACTATCGTCAATAAAAGTTATGAAATACTTCTTTCCACCGCGAGATGGTATTGACTTCATGTCATAAATAACTGTGTGAATTAAGTCTAAAGAATTTGAATTCCTTTCAACTGACTTATAAGGATGTTTAACATACTTAGATTCCACACGTACTTGACTTCAATGACAAAAGTATGTTGTGGTGATTCCTAATCGTTCTCTTCCAGATTTTAACTTTTTGGATGTTGGAAATTGGTCGTTGCAAGTATGTGAAAAGCTACTCAATTTATTCTTTAATTTGTACTACACAAATAAAAGAATACCACAATGCAGTGGATATTTATTGATATAAAAGCCCATATCATAATAAACTTGGAGTTTATTGATAATTGCACACGTTCTGGTGTAAATATGAAGTTTATCAATATTGATAATTTATTCAGTTGTCATAATTGTTTTAGCCATATACGAATTCTCTTATATTGCTTATTCTCATTAATTAATTGACCAACTAAAGTTGGGTTTGAATCCCATGAATTCTGGAAATATCAAAGGTGAATATGGGCTCATTCACCTGCCATGTATACCACATAAGATACATTTGTGAGATGGTTACATGTGCAATTATTATTAACCCGTAACATGGTGTTTTGCGAAATAACTTGCTCAATAGTTTAATTTCTAGCATAATTTCCAGATTTTCTATTCAAGAAGTTCATCTTGATAAGTTGGTTTACATCACAACTGGTTTAGCAAAATAATTTATTGAGTGTCTCCATTTAATAGCTAAAATATTGCTTATGATAACAAAGTTATCTATATCAGTTGATATACGTTATATACGAGAGATATTATATTCTCCCCTCACAAGTGGTTCAGGGTTAGGAACTAAATAATTTCATCTTATTATTATTGATGTGCGATGTATATTGATTAACACTAGAATGCACAAAGATGAGTTCTCAACGTTGAGGAAACAAGTTAGTTTTTCTAACATGAGGGGGAGACATGATAAACATTTGTGAAGAAGTTAGGCGGAATGGATTATCATTTGTATATATAGATCCTCGAATATCATAATATGAACTTGAAGTTCATAAAAAGATAATTCGTTTGCAATATATTTCAAAGTATGCCATACACATTTGTTGGCCGAGAGAAAGTAACTATATTCTCATTGCAAATGCTCATATTAAGTCCTGGAAGGACAAAGTCTATGGTACGCTTAAAGCGTATAGACAAATCGGTTTCAAATAGAACTTCTTGATAAAAGAAGATGAGCAAATGATCAAAGTGATCATAATAAGGAGCAAGTGATCTAGAAGATCACATGATATAACACTTCATAAAATCTCATGAGAGATTCGGGTACCTGAATATATGAATGAAAAGATCTCTATGTTATGTCTTTAAGCAAATATGTTGGAATCAATATAAAATGTTTGTCGACGACATCTATGATAAGCTAAATATAGATGAGGACCTTAAGTTTGTCGTCTACAGATACAAAAATATTAGCCAAATGGAAGAGACACAATTCAAATAGAATTGGTTTCATATGAAAGACATATAATTTATTTATGTTGTTCAAATACTTGAAAGTATAAAGTCAATGGTATATGCAATCAATTTTCGATATCTTATATGTTTAGCATGACATGAAAACTTGATATACATCTAAAGTCTCTTTAGATGACTTATATGACTTAACTTACATGACAATCTATGAAGGATTTAAGTTGCTTAAAGCATATACAATTCTTGATCATTAAGTATCACTTTTTCAATGCAATTTGTGCACATTTGTATCTTGTTATAACTATAAGCATGATAATATGATAGCGAAAATTTTCAGATTGCAATATATTCATTGGAGTTAATATGGCTGATTTATTCACCAAAAATATGTCGATGCCAACCTTCAAGAAGCTAGTGCACAAGATTGGAATGCGAAGGCACAAGAATGTTAATTGATGCTCTCATCAGAGGGAGTTAGTACGTGTTGCACTCTTTTTCCTTACAAGGTTTTGTTTCACTAGGTGTTCCTAGCAAGATTTTTAACGAGGCAACCAAAGGGCATATTGTTAGATATGTGTACTCTTTTTTCTTCTCTAGAATTTTTTTCCCATTGGATTTTATTTAGCCAAGGTTTTAACGGGGCACATTATCAGTTGAATAACCAAGAAAATGAGAAAAAAGATAGAGGACTTTCTTGAGCTATGAGAGGTGCCACATCACATTTCCTATTCCTAGCTTTATATAGATATACAGAATGTATCATACAGTCTGTATGTGTCACGACCCAAAAATCCGGTCGTGATGGCGCCCAACAATCAAGCTAGGCCAGCCAGACCAACAATTACTGATTTCATCTAATACCGGTCCCAAATGGACAACCCAAGAAGAATATATGAGTTTAAGAACTCCAATAATAATAATAATGAACGAAATACTGACACTCCTAAAGATCTGGAGTCACAAGTCTAGAGCCTCTAACAAAACCCAACAGGAATAGAGAGTACTGTATAGAAATACTCAAGTCTGAATACAAAATACAAATAACAACTGGAAAGGAGAGGAGAAGCTAGGTTCTGCGAACGTAGGCGACCTCAGCAACTCGATATGATACTGCAAATGCTGGAAATGCCTGTCTACTGCTCCTGAGTACCTGAGTCTGCACACAAAAGGTGCAGGGAGTAGGGGTGAGTACTAAGTACTCAGTGAGTAATAAATATATACAAGTAGCTGAAAAATAAGAAATCCACAGAATACCACAATATGAAGCTACACTACAGTCCGAATCTCCTACGAACTAGCATCAACAGTACAATTCAGCTACCACAGAGTAATTTTAACAAATAAAGATGCAATGCAATGCACATAACCGCTATGGCGTGTAGCCCGATCCAATTTAACGTCGACGGCGCTCACTGGGGGTGTGTACAGACTCCGGAGGGGCTCCTGCAGCCCAAGCGCAATACTGCTGCGGCGTGCAGCCCGATCCTCATATCAACCACTGCGGCGTGCAGCCCGATCCCATGCTCGGTCCACAATAAGCAATTAAGTCACAAAACAGTTCATTTTTCTTAATTCCAGTTTTCAATTCATAATTTATGAAAAATACTTAAACTTTATTAAATTTGCAAAAGCCGGTGACTTAGCATTTCAAAAGGTGATTTCAATTTCCAGGACTGAGATCAGTGATTTAAGTAATTATAGCTATCACATAAATATTGTCCTCTAAGGACGCTATAGATCGGCACAAGGCCCCAAACTAGGCTTACAGCCCACAATTATATCAAATACAGTGTATTTCCAACACTAATAACATATTATTCCTTTCCGGGATGGACCAAGTCTCAATCCCTAGTCACAATCAATCCCGCACCTGCCACGGTGTGCGAACCACGCCCTACTAGCGTCACAGTGTGCTAAGCCGGGGTTTCGAACCCTCGGGCTACCATATACACAAACTACTCACCTCTAGCCGGTCGTAGACTCGTCCGCGATGCCTTTTCCTTTGAATTTAGCTCCCCCGTACGTAGAATCTAGTCAAACCACAATAATTATATCAAATACGGGTCAAAGAATCATAACCCATTTCAATTTACATGAAATTTGCATAAATACACCAAGTTGGTAAAATCCGACTTTCGGTACACTTCTCGAAAAATTACGAAAGTCACATATTCGGAACCCTCATCTCATTACGAGTCTAAGCATATCAATTTTACCAAATTCGGACTCCATTTGCTCATTCAAAACCTTGATTTTCTAAAGTTCAAGCCTAGGGTTAAATCTTCCATGAATCACCCCAAATTCTTCCATTTTCATGATATAATTGCATAATAATACCAATACTAATCATAGTTTAAGTCCATAGTTGCTTACCCGATGATTTCCCTTGAGTTTCTCTTCAAAATCGCCCAAATCGCCTCTAAAGCCGAGACGCAAATGTGTGAAATGTTTCTGAAATTTTCTAACTTCATATACACTTAACTCACTGCGATTTTTGCTTCTGCGATACACGGACCGCTCCTGCGGATCCGCTTCTGCGGAAAGTCTTCCGCTCATGCGGAATGTTCCGCTTCTGCGACCAAGTGTCCGCTCCTGCGGACTCGCCTATGCGGCCAACCACCCGCTTCTGCGGACTTCTCCATTTCGCCTCTTGACCGCTTCTGCGGTCTACCCTTCGCTCCTGCGACGCCGCCTCAGTGGACATATTTCCGCTTCTGTGAAAACAAGCGCTCCTGCGCCTCCTCGTCCGCTTCTGCGGACTCTCTCCTGCGCCCCCATTTCCGTAGGGGCGAAAATAACAGAACCAGAACACTTCCCCGCAATTTTTCCACATTTTCTCCCGTTTGGCCATCCGAAAACACCCCGAGGCCCCCGGGACCTCATCCAAACACCCCAACACATCCTAATTACTTATTCGAACTTGTTCCAATCATAAAATCACCATCCTAAACATCAAAATCACCAATTACCCACGGATTCAAGCCTAAATTTCTTAAAACTTTCCGAATTACACATTCGATCAAAAACCCGATCAAACGACGCCCGAATGACCTGAAATTTTGCAGGCACATCCAAAATCACCTAACGGAGATACTACAACTATCGGAATTCCATTCCGACTCCCGGATCAAAATCTCACCTACCGTTCGGATTTCGCCAAAATTCATCCTTAGCCAATTCAAGCCTATTTCTACACCGGACCTCCGAATTCAATTCCGATTATTCTCCTAAGTCATAAATGATCCCCCGGAACTAGTCGAATCATCAGAATCTAGTTCCGAGCACTCTAACTCCATAGTCAACTCTTGGTTGACTTCCCATATTCATGCTTCCTTCAAACATACTATTTGCTTCATTTTCAATTCAAATCACTCCTAACTCACCCGATATACTCTAATACTGATATAAAAGCATAAGATATATAAATGCAAGGTAACGGGGTGGTAATTCCCATAACGACGGGCCGGGTCGTTACATTCTCCCCAACTTAAACAAACGCTCGTCCGCGATCGGGCTAAGAAACATACCTGGAGCATCAAACAAGTGTGGATATTTGTTTCGCATCTCCTGCTCGGTCTCCCAAGTTGCTTCCTCCATGGGACGACCTCTCCACTGCACTTTCACTGAAGATATATCCTTGGATCTCAGCTTACGAACCTGACGACCCAAAATGGCTACTCATGAGATGGGTCTCCGACATACTTCCGGAGCATAGATACATGGAACACCGGGTGAACTCCCGACAAACTGGGTGGCAAAGCAAGCATATAGGCCACCTCCCCAACTTTCCTAAGCACCTCAAAGGTCCAATAAACCTTGGGCTCAACTTCCCTTTCTTTCCAAACCTCATAACACCCTTCATAGGCGAAACCTTCAACAACACCTTCTCACCTACTAAATAAGACACATCTCGGACCTTCCGGTCCGCATAACTATTCTGACGCGACTGAGCTGTGCGAAGTCTCTCCTGAATCACCTTCACCTTGTCTAAGGCATCTTGGACTAACTCTGTCCCCAACAACCTAGCCTCATCGGGCTCGAACCAACCGACTGGAGACCTACACCGTCTCCCATATAAAGCTTCATACGGTGCCATCTGAATGCTGGACTGATAGCTATTATTATAAGCAAACTCCGCCAAAGGTAAATAATCAGCCCACGAACCACCGAAATCAATGACACAAGCACGCAACATGTCCTCCAATATCTGAATAGTACGCTCAGACTGTCCATCCGTCTGTGGATGAAATGCTGTGCTCAACTCTACCTGTGAACCCAACTCTCGCTGAAAAGTCCTCCAGAACTGAGAAGTGAACTGGGTACCTCTGTCTGATATAATAGAAATGGGAACTCCATGCAATCTCACTATCTCACGGATGAATATCTCTGCCAACCGCTCTGAGGATTAAGTAGTACACACTGGGATGAAGTGAGCTGACTTGGTCAACCTATCCACCACCACCCAAACTGAATCAAACTTCCTCGCTGTCCGAGGGAGTCCATTGACAAAGTCCATAGTAATCCTTTCCCACTTCCACTCAGGAATATCAATACGCTGGAATACACCACCAGGTCTCTGATGCTCATACTTGACCTGCTGACAGTTTAGACACCGAGCCACATGGCTCACAATATCTTTCTTCATCTTTCTCCACCAGTAATGCTGCTTCAAATCCTGATACATCTTCGCGGCTCCTGGATGGATAGAATACCGCGAGTTGTGGGCCTCCTCCAATATCAACTCACGAAGGCCATCAACATTGGGCACGCATATCCGGCCCTGCATCCGCAATACACCATCACTATCAATAGTGACATCTCTGGCATCATCATGCTGAACTCTGTCCTTAAGGACAAGTAAGTGTGGATCATCATACCGGCGCTCTCGAATACGATCATATAAAGAAGAACGAGCTACTACACAAGCCATCACCCGACTGGGCTCAGAAATATCCAGCCTTACCATCTGATTAGCTAACGCCTGAACATCAACTGCTAGGGGTCTCTCCCCAACCTGGAATATACGCCAAACTACCCATACTAATAGCCTTCCGGCTCAATGCATCAGCCACTACATTGGCTTTCCCGGGATGTACAAAATAGTAATATCATAGTCTTTAAGCAACTCAAGCCATCTCCGCTGCCTCAAATTTAGATCTTTCTGCTTAAACAAATGTTGAAGGCTGCGGTGGTCCGTATATACATCACAAGATACACCATATAGGTAATGCCTCCAAATCTTCAAGGCATGAACAATAGCAGCTAACTCCAAATCATGAACAGGGTAGTTCTTCTCGTGGGGCTTTAGCTGACGAGAAGCATATGAAATAACTCTACCCTCCTGCATCAATACACAACCGAGTCCAACTCTAGAAGCATCACAATACACCGTATATGACCCTGAAGCCGATGGTAACACAAGTACTGGAGCGGTGGTCAAAGCCTCCTTGAGCTTCTGGAAGCTTTCCTCACAATCATCAGACCACACAAATGGAGCATTCTTCTGTGTCAACTTAGTCAACGGTGAAGAAATAGATGAGAAAACCTGAACAAACCGGCGATAATAGCCTGCCAAGCCGAGAAAACTCCGAATCTCTGTAGCTGAAGAAGGTCTGGGCCAATTCTGCACTGCCTCGACCTTCTGTGGATCAACCCGAATACCATCACTGGACACTACATGTCCCAGAAAACCGACAGTATCAAGCCAGAACTCACATTTAGTGAATTTTGCATAGAGCTTCTCTTCTCTCAACCTCTGCAATACCGCCCTCAAATGATGTGCATGCTGCTCCTGGCTGCGTGAATAGACCAGAATATCATCAATAAACACAATCGCAAAAGAATCAAGGTACGGCCGAAATACACTATTGATCAAGTGCATGAATGCAGCTGGGGAATTAGTCAACCCGAAAGACATCACCAGGAACTCGTAGTGCCCATATCGCGTCCTGAACGCTGTCTTCATAATATCTGAGTCCCTGATCTTCAATTGATGATAGCCCGATCGAAGGTCAATCTTAGAAAATACACTAGCTCCCCGGAGCTGATCAAATAGGTCCTCAATACGAGGCAATGGGTACTTATTCTTCACTGTTACCTTGTTTAGCTGCCTGTAATCAATGCACATTCTCATTGTGCCATCTTTCTTCTTCACGAACAACACCGGTGCACCCTAGGGTGACACACTCGAACGAATGAAACCCTTATCTAAGAGTTCCTGAAGTTGTTCCTTCAATTCTTTTAACTCCGCTGGTGCCATGCGATAGGGAGGAATAGAAATGGGCTGAGTGCCGGCACCAAGTCAATACCAAAGTCAATATCTCTGTCAGGCGGCATGCCTGGTAGGTCTGCTGGAAATATATCCGGAAACTCCCTCACAATGGGGACTGAATCAAGACTGGGTGTCTCAGCCTCAACATTTCTAATGAAGGCCAAATAAGACAAACAACCCTTTCCAATCATTCGTTTGGCCTTTATATAAGAAATCACCCTGTCGGACACATAATTAGTCAAGCCACGCCACTCGATCCTTGGATTACCTGGAATAGCTAGTGTGACTATCTTGGCATGACAGTCCAGAATCGCATGGTAAGGAGATAGCCAATACATGCCTAGAATTACATCGAAATCTACCATGCCCAGTAGTAATAGATCAACTCGGGTCTCCAGTCTCCCAATAGTAATAAGACAGGATCGATATACCTGATCCACAATAACAGTATCCCCCACTGGGGTAGACACATGTACGGGCAAAGCAAGAATACCACGGGTCATATCCAAGTGATGTGCAAAATAAGTAGAGACATAAGAATAGGTGGATCCAGGATCAAATAAAATAGAAGCATCCCTGTGGCAGACTGAGATAATACCTGAAATGACCGCATCTGAAGCACTAGCATCCTTCCTATCCGGAGAAACGAGCCTGGCCTCCACCAGTACGATCCTCACCCCTAGGGCGACCTCTGGATACCTGGCTACCAGCCCTAGCCGACTATGTTGGCGCTGAAGAAACAGGAGTAGAAGACGAGGGCTGATCCCTCTGCTGAGACCGCTTACGAAGCCACTGAGGACACTCTCTCCTGATATGGCCAAAATCACCGCACTCAAAACAATGGCCTGAAGATGGAAGAAGGGGCTGCTGAGGACCCCTCGCTACAGACGAACCCTGTGCCGAGGAAGCAGGAGCAGAGCTCTGAGCTGGAAGAGCACTCAGTGCAGGCTGACTCTGCTGAAGGCTCTGCTGACCCTGATAACCCTGATGGCCCTAACAACCACGATCTGATGAAACCACACTGGACTCTGCACGTCCAGACTGATGAGACCTGAAAGAACGACCCCTGCTATACTGGGGTTGGCCCCTAGACGGAGCACCACTGAAGCTGCTAGAACCACGAGGCCTCTTAGCCTCTCTCTCTCCTCCCGCTCTCTGCAGTTTTCTGTCTCAATATGACGGGCAGCATCAACCACATCCTCAAAGGTAACTGCCGAAACTCTCTCCCTGGTCATCAATATGCGAATGGGATAAATAAGGCCATCAATAAATCTCTGAATCCTCTATCTGTCTGTAGGAATCATCCATATGGCATGACAGGCCAACTGTGTGAATCTCATCTCGTACTGATTAACCGTCATATCTCCCTGCTTCAACCACTCGAACTGACGTCGCAGCTCCTCTCTCTGAGACTGAGGCACGTACTTTCTCCAAAAATACCATGGAGAACTGCTGCCAAGTGAGGGACGCTGCCCCAGCAGGCCTACGCCTCTCGAAATCCTCCCACCACTGAAATGCTGCACCTGTGAACTGAAAAGTGGTGAATGAAACACCGCCGGACTCTAGAATACCCGCGGTGCGAAGCATGCGCTGACATCTGTCAAGAAAACCCTGGGCGTCCTCGCCCTCAGCACCACTGAATGTCGGAGGCTGTAACTTTTCAAATCTCTCCAAACGACGTTGCTCATCGTCGGGCATAACTGGAACCATATAAGCAGGAGCTGGTGCAACAGGCCCAACTGGCTGAACTGGAGCTGCCCCAGGCGCCTGAATACCCTGTATCACCGGCTCGGGTGTGCGAGCCACGGGGGTCTGATTCCCTTCCCCTGCCTGTGAAGAAGATGCTGCAGCAGTAGCTGCAACTACTTGAGCAAAGTATGTGCATACTGATAAGATCTGAGCCAAGGTCTCCTGAAGACCCGGTATCACAATGGGCACTGCCGGTGCCTGAACCTGAGTTGTCGGAGCGTCTGCCGCTGGAATCTGGTCCTGAGCCTCGGCCACTGGTGCAGGAATCTGACCCTGAGTCTGGTCAGCTGGTGGATCAGCAGGTGCTGGTACTGCTGCCCTACCTCTACCACGGCCTCTGGGTTCCAATGGTGGTCGTCCGCCACGTCCGTTAGCCCGTGTTCTCGCCATCTGCGAGAGAATAGAATATGGAAAAGTTTAATTTCATGATAACACAAATCGCACGATATGAATCCAAGAAAATGAGGTTTTTCCTAAAGTTTCGTAGCCCTCCGAGGATAGATACGGACGTCTACGTACCGATCCGCGAAAGCCTACTAAACCGGCTCGTGACTCGCGAGTCCTAATAACCTAGAGCTCTGATACCAACTTGTCACGACCCAAAATCCGGTCGTGATGGCGCCCAACAATCAAGCTAGGCCAGCCAGACCAACAATTACTGATTTCATCTAATACCAATCCCAAATGGACAACCCAAGAAGAATATATGAGTTTAAGAACTCCAATAATAATAATAATGAACGAAATACTGACACTCCCAAAGATCTAGAGTCACAAGTCTAGAGCCTCTAACAAAAAACCAACAGGAATAGAGAGTACTGTATAGAAATACTCAAGTCTGAATACAAAATACAAATAACAACTGGAAAGGAGAGGAGAAGCTAGGTTCTGCGAACGTAGGCGGCTACCTCAACAACTCGATATGACACTTCAAACGCTGGAAATGCCTGACTACTGCTCCTAAGTACCTGAGTCTGCACACAAAAGGTGTAGGGAGTAGGGGTGAGTACTAAGTACTCAGTGAGTAATAAATATATAAAAGCAGCTGAAGGTAAGAAATCCACAAAATACCACGATATGAAGCTACACTACAGTCCGAATCTCCTACGAACTAGCATCAACAGTACAATTCAGCTACCACAGAGTAATTTTAACAAATAAAGATGCAATGCAATGCACATAACCGCTACGGCGTGTAGCCTGATCCAATTTAACGTCGACGGCGCTCACTGGGGGTGTGTACAGACTTCGGAGGGACTCCTACAGCCCAAGCGCAATACTGCTGCGGCGTGCAGCCCGATCCTCATATCAACCACTGCGGCGTGCAGCGCGATACCATACTCAGTCCACAATAAGCAATTAAGTCACAAAACAGTTCATTTTTCTTAATTCTGGTTTTCAATTCATAATTTATGAAAAATACTTAAACTTTATTAAATTTGCAAAAGCAGGTGACTTAGCATTTCAAAAGTATGATTTCAATTTCCAGGACTGAGATCGGTGATTTAAGCAATTATAGCTATCACATAAATATTGTCCTCTAAGGACGCTACAGATCGGCACAAGGCCCCAAACAAGACTTACAGCCCACAATTATATCAAATACAGTGTATTTCCAACACTAATAACATATTATTCCTTTCCGGGATGGACCAAGTCTCAATCCCTAGTCACAATCAATCCCGCACCTGCCACGGTGTGCGAGCCACGCCTACTAGCGTCACAATGTGCTAAGCTGGGGTTTCGAACCCTCAGGCTACCATATACACAAACTACTCACCTCTAGCCGGTCGTAGACTCGTCCGCGATGCCTTTTCCTTTGAATTTAGCTCCCTCGTGCATAGAATCTAGTCAAACCACAATAATTATATCAAATACGAGTCAAAGAATCATAACCCATTTCAATTTACATGAAATTCGCATAAATACACCAAGTTGGTAAAACCCTGACTTTCGGTACGCTTCTCGAAAAATTACAAAAGTCACATATTCGGAACCCTCATCTCATTACGAGTCTAAGCATATCAATTTTACCAAATTCGGACTCCATTTGCTCATTCAAAACCTTGATTTTCTAAAGTTCAAGCCTAGGGTTAAATCTTCCATGAATCACCCCAAATTCTTCCATTTTCATGATATAATTGCATAATAATACCAATACTAATCATAGTTTAAGCCCATAGTTGCTTACCTGATGATTTCCCTTGAGTTTCTCTTCAAAATCGCCCAAATCGCCTCTAAAGCCGAGACCCAAATGTGTGAAATATTTCTGAAATTTTCTAACTTCATATACACTTAACTCACTGCGATTTTTGCTTCTGCGATACACGGACCGCTCCTGCGGATCCGCTTCTGCGGAAAGTCTTCCGCTCATGCGGAATGTTCCGCTTCTGCGACCAAGTGTCCGCTCCTGCGGACTCGCCTATGCGGCCAACCACCCGCTTCTGCGGACTTCTCCATTTCGCCTCTTGACCGCTTCTGCGGTCTACCCTTCGCTCCTGCGACGCCGCCTCAGCGGACATATTTCCGCTTCTGCGAAAACAAGCGCTCCTGCGCCTCCTCGTCCGCTTCTGCGGACTCGCTCCTGCGCCCCCATTTCCGTAGGGGCGAAAACAATAGAACCAGAACACTTCCCCGCAATTTTTCCACATTTTCTCCCGTTTGGCCATCCGAAAACACCCCGAGGCCCCCGGGACCTCATCCAAACACCCCAACACATCCTAATTCCTTATTCGAACTTGTTCCAATCATAAAAACACCATCCTAAACATCAAAATCACCAATTACCCACGGATTCAAGCCTAAATTTCTTAAAACTTTCCGAATTACACATTCGATCAAAAACCCGATCAAACGACGCCGAATGACCTGAAATTTTGCAGGCACATCCAAAATCACCTAACGGAGCTACTGCAACTGTCGGAATTCCATTCCGACTCCCGGATCAAAATCTCACCTACCGTTCGAATTTCGCCAAAATTCAACCTTAGCCAATTCAAGCCTATTTCTACACCGGACCTCCAAATTCAATTCCGATTGTTCTCCTAAGTTATAAATGATCCCCCGGAACTAGTCGAATCATCAGAATCCAGTTCCGAGCACTCTAACTCCATAGTCAACTCTTGGTTGACTTCCCATATTCAAGCTTCCTTCAAACATACTATTTGCTTCATTTTCAATTCAAATCACTCCTAACTCACCCGATATATTCTAATACTGATATAAAAGCATAAGATATGTAAATGCAAGGTAACGGGGTGGTAATTCCCATAACAACGGGCCGGGTCGTTACAGTATGAGAGATTTTGGGTATGCGTACGTCTCTGCTTCATTTCAAGTTTAAATGTTGTCAAAAAAAATAATATTCATAAGAATTAAAATAATTAATATTTATTTATATTAGTTATATTTAGCTACTTTAAAATAGAGAAGAAAATACTTTAATAGTATATTCTGCACTAAATTCAATAAAAAAAAGAGACAAACTTAGTAGTTGATTTTTGCATTCTTACTATGTTTAAAATAAAAAGGGTGCCACTATATCTCAATAGAATAAATTGAAGTAGTTCTCTCTTGTCGGAATGAAAATAGAAAAGAATATTTTTATATGTTTAAGTTAAAGTAGAAGGTAAATCGATCGAGTTTAAAAAATAATTACAACAATGTCATACCCCGGTAATTATAACCATAATTAAGTTGCAAAAGTATGAGCTTGACCCAAAAACAAAAAGAAGAAGAAATATTTGTGAACACAAAATATATTATTCTTGATCGTATTTTAATCTTACAGTCCGAACATAAAATATACCAATATTTATGTAAATAGAACTTTTTTTATTTCCAAATACCATGACGTTTGCTTGTTGAATAATTGAATAGAAAATTGATATTGCCCCATATTTAAACACAAAAGAAAAATGTGACAACAATGCACATCCAACAAAATGCTTGGATAATGAGATTATTTAACGGCATAAGTTACGACTGCATGAATTAAATTTGCAAATTTTATTGCAGCTTACTTTAGGATTTCATCCTTTATGGTTGCTTTTATTCCAAAAATAATGTTCTAATGATGTTGTTTTGCATCTACAAAGAAAACAGAAGACTTTCATTATTTCTTATGGAGCGAACAAAAAGATAATAAAATGTAATCTAATAACTAAAAAATAATCATTTACCGAGGGTTTTTTCATGTGGATTAGTATTTTCTAATTTCTACACTGCAATTGCACAAAATTTGAGCATTTCAAATGACACAGTTGTGAGTTACTTGAAGAAAACGACGGCAACACATATTTGTTGATTTCTTGCAACTATAAAACAGAAAATAATGTATCATTTATATTTCTAAAGGAGCAAAGCGTGTATACCTAATAATAACAATGGATCTGAAGACAGAAAGATATGAAAGTCACTAACAGATACAAAATCAAGCTAAAGACGAGTCTCTATATATAGTGATGTACTAATATTTTATATTTAATGGCGGAGAACCCGTTCAATTTTCTTAATTAATTGCTGGACCGTTTTCATTTTCAAATTGACGTAGAATTTGTTTAGTCACTCTCTAAAAAAAAAAAGAAGATAAATATGCAATTTAAGCCTTCCATAATTGACAGTAATAAGGATGACATAGATATAATATTTTATTATTTTATAAATTTTTTAGACATCAAGTAGTGGATAAAAGCAAAAAAATGAGAAAAAAGATAGAGGACTTTCCCGAGCTATGAGAGGTGCCACATCACATTTCCTATCCCTAGCTTTATATAGATATACAGATTTTTCCACAGTATTATTGCCCTTCTAGGCTAACATGGCCTTAATTTAGCCTCGTGCCACCATTAATAACTCTTAATTAATGTTAACCAATTCTTACCAGCCCTACCCCACCCACCCCACCCTTTTTTATGGATTTCCCAATTCTTACCAATTCCCCTCCCTTTTTTATCGATCTCCATCACCCCTTTCCTTTCTTACCAAACCTATTTTTCCTTTCTCAACTCATTTTTCTGGCCATCTCATAAACCTTGAAATAAGTTTGGGATTAGGATAATTTTTCTGTCATCTTCAATATATTTTTGCTCATTAAAAAAATGTCGGGGTGTTGTAGTCTCTCAGCTGGGGTTGAGAAGTAATTGTTACTATTTAAATATTGCTAGTTATTTTATTGCTTTGATTCCATTGAATGCTGGGAGATGATTTCCATAAGAGCCACAACTTTACACAATAAACTATCATTTTTATATTATTATTGTACCAAAAATAAATATTAAAAAAAGAACAAGACATTTCAGAACCCTAAACCCGACGCAGAATAAAGGGGTTTTAAAACTAAAAATAGAATTATAAAATCTATTAATCTAGACAATTTCCAATCAATCTCCTCCTCACGATTATGCCCTTCAGTAAAAACCCTAGTTGAAGTGTGACGAAATTGGAGAGTGCCGATCTTTTTTGTTAAAGTATAATAAAGGGGAAAGTGAAAAATACGTATATAAGTGTCACAACCCAAATCTACTACGGATCGTGATGACGCCGAACACCGCTGTCAGGCCAGCCAACTAAATTACCAAATACTTCCTCTTTTTATACTTTTGAAAATCTAAGGTTTTTCCTTTCATTTTTATAAATAAAAGTTCACTACTAGAATCCAAGTTTAAATAATAATAGTTAGAACAAACCCGTTGTAAACCCTCCCAGAAACCCGGTATCACAAGTACATGAGCAACTACTGATAAAGACAAAAAATACAACCTATGTTCGGAATACAATGGACAGGAAATAAATAATTAAAGTACGGAAAAGAACTACACTAGTTGTGGATCGTTTCACAAGTTGCAGCTCACCTACTCCCAGAGTTATCCATGCTGCTACACCAGTAGGCTGCTAGAAGTGTACATGTACCTGTACAATAAAAATGCACAAACGTGTATTATGAGTACGTAATCAACGTGTACTCAGTGAGTATCCCGCCTAATCCAGGAGAGGTAGAGATGAGATGACCAACTTCGACACTCACTAGAGGTCAATTATCAATATTCTATAAATGTGAAAAAATCATGGATTTATATATAATATTTCTAATCGTGAAGCCCGGAAATCAGGTAAGCACTTTCAATAATAAATCAAGGGCTTCCAAAGTCTATATTTTATTATCTTATCAATTTATATCCAGCCACGCAGGGCAAATTCCATATTTGCAGTTATTAAATAACAGATAAACATGCACAAATCACGTAGAGGTCGATGGACGCTCCCACAGAAAGTAGATTGTGCACTGTCGAGGGTCGAGCGGCATGAACCATAGATGCATCTATTATCATTGAGGCATTCGGCCCGTTCCATAATTAAATATTTGTCCTGCTCGCGAATCATCCACGCGACGCAGGAACACATAAGTACATGCTCAATCAGTCACATAAGAACTTATCGGAAAATATTTATTCAAGTAAAACCAATCCTCCTTTAACAATTTAGAAAATGAAGTGTAATTCTTTTAGAAATTTACTTACTAATTCGATGTGAGTTAAGCAATTCAAGCTACCAATGAGTCCTCAAATAAATCCACGCATACATGCTTTTGAGTCGAAATCGGCATTCTACATCCTTCCGAAAGCTTGAACCATCGCACAATGCACTCAAAACTATCCAATTAACGATAAACTAATGAGAATATACTCAAATACTTGCTAACAATTCAAATTATACAATTTCCCAACTCCGTTTGTGAAATAACCAAAATGCCCTATGGCCCGCATGCCCGAAAATCCGAAATTTCTCAAAGTTAAAGTTTACCCATGACCTTAGGAACTCAAATATACAATTTCTCTTAATTCTCCACTCAAAATCGTGATCAAAAATCAAAAATACTAATTTTCTAGGTTTTTCTGTAACCCTCAATTTCCCACAATTTTTATGCCTAAATCCATGGTACAATCTTGTATTTAACTTGGAAATGAGTAGAAGTAACTCACCTTAACATAGATGACAGAAAATACTCCATGAAGCACTCCAATATCGCCCCAAAGCAAAGAGAAGTGTGGTGAGAAATGACCCAAAATCGGGTTTTAAAAACCTTCTGCCCCAGTCGTTTTCCGCTTCTGCGGAATATTCTCGCACTTGCGGAGTCCACTTATGCGGCCATTTAGCCGCTTCTGCGGTCCTGGGCTCAGCCTTCTTTTTCGCTTCTGCGATCACCTCCTCCGCAGATGTGGTCCCGCTTCTGCGGAATTTAGACGGCATCTGCGGTCCTCGAGCCTCATATCAAAACCGCTTCTACGGCCCACCCTATCGCCTCTACGGGGCCACTTCTGCGGCCCCATTTTCGCAGAAATGGAAATACTAGACACCAGCTGCCGAGCTCTTCCAAAAATCTAACTTTCGATCCGTTAACTAACTGGAATTCACCCGAGGCACCACGGGACCCCAACCAATCCCAAAATAAATTACGGACCTGCTCGAGGCCTCAAATCATAACAAAAAAATACTAAATTCATGAATTACACCCCAATTCAAGTTTTATGAACTTTGAACTTTGAACTTTTCAACTTTTATTTTCGAATTTTAAATCTATCAAATCACGTCCGATTGACCTCAAATTTTGCACGCAAATTATAATTGACATTACGGACGTACTCCAACTTCTAGAATTCGATTCCAGCCCCGATATCAAAGTCAACCCCCCGGTCAAACTCTCCAAAACCTTCAAATTTCTATCTTTAGCCAAACAGCTTCAAAATGGCCTGCGGACCTCCAAATCCACTTTCGATTGCACTCTCAACTCCAGAATTACCATACAGAGTTATTCCTAGTCTCGAAATCCCAAACAGACATTGATATCACTGAAACACACTTCAAGCCAAACTTATGAAATTTTCTCGAAAATACTAACTTCCATAATAGACGCCAAAATACTCCCGGGTTATCCAAAACCCGCACCGGGAATACGCCCAAGTCCGAAATCATCATGCAAACCTGCTGGAACCTTCAGATCCTGATTCCGAGGTCGTTTACTCAAAATTCTAATCCCAGTTCATTATTTTCACTTTAAGCTCCCGAAATAAGATTTCTCTTCTCGAATCAACTCCGAACTTTCCGAAATTAAATTCTGACCACGTGCACAAGTCATTATACCTGAAATGAAGTTGTTTATGGCCTCCGACTGCTGAACGTAGCACTCGAACCCAAAACGACCGGTCGTGACGTTACAATAAAAATAGGGTCAGGTAAAAAAGTGAGGAGTTAGTAAAAAAGGGGAGAATTAATTAGGTCGTTTAATTAAGACATGTGGCACAGTATTATGCATAGCAAAAAAACTAAATATGTATTAGGCTAAATTAAGCCATGTTGGCTTAGAGGGAGAATAATACTATGGTTGTGTAATGGTAGGAACATAAACATGTCAAATATTTAATTGTGTGAAGAGTACAAGGATATTTTATGCACTTTTTCGTAAAAAAAATTACACCGTGAATGTACATTAGTTAATCTCATTAATTTTCTTGTCTGCGGAATGTACGTACCCTCCAAAGTCCCAAGGCCTTTCCTTTCCCGAGAAAAGAAAGCATCAACTTAAGATGTAGTCGTCAGTTTTCTTGTTTAGCTTTTTCCATTGATAATTAATTGTAGTAGGTCCCAAGTTTGAACGACAAAAGATATAGGCATAACATAAACTTTATTTTAATGTATCCGGAGTTTGGATCGAAATAATAAGGTGTTATTCGGGAGTTTTAAACTTAAATACTGGAAGTTTGAACTTAAAAGAATTTTATACAATTTAAAAAAAAAGTTATATTAATATTGTGTTTTCATTTAACGGAAGTTAACCATTAAAGAAAAATGTAGTATAATATTGCATTTCAATTAAAAAATTATTTTTTAATGTAAAACACATTATAATATAACGTTCTATTAAAATGATTTATTATAATGTGCTTAACTTCAATTTTGAAACTCGTTGATTTGTTGATTGCTTCTTTGGTTGATTGATTCTCGAAGACAAATCTGCTTTCATTTGTTATATAGAGAAAAGAAAAACTTTTATTATCACGATCAAGTGGCTAATTTTTAATTACTAAAATATATAATTGTCACGTTGATTAGAGTTGTTTCTACGAAGACACGTACAAGTTGGCTCATCCCCTTTTTGCAATTAGAAAATAATTTTAAGTCTTTTTTTCTTTTTCTGTTTGAGTTTTAAAAATAAAAAAATAAAAAGGTTGCCAGAGACTAAAGTATGCTTTTGTTCTAGTAGATCATTGTATTGATGAGAAATCTGACCAAGTGATCGTCGTGGTATCGACCCCGTATCAAGTATTCTCCAAAGCAATAGTTAACGAACCTAACATCGTCCAATTAACATCGATTATGAAGCTAGTGTTGAGGTCACCCCCTTACCTAAGGGGAGCGGTCGCCCCCTTGAGGCCCCCAACTATAAATAGGGAAGAAAAGAGTTATTTTGGGAGGCTTCTCCAGATGTTTTCTCAACTCTCGACTTTCTTTATTCTCTCTCTCCCAAAAAGGAAAGAATATCTCTCCATTCCAAGAAAAGATCTAGAAGATGAGAAACAAACTACAAATTCTCTGAACCTTTCCAAGGAGAGGCAAGATCGATCTAGAAGATGAAAAACAAACTACAAATTTCCTTAACCTTTCCAAGGAGAGGAAGGACCAATCCAGAAGATGAGAAACAAACTACAAATTCCCTGAACCATTCCAAGGAGAGGCTGGATCGATCCAGAAGATGAGGAACAAATGACAAATTCCTTGTACCTTCCCGGGGGATGTAGGACTAGTTTTCACGATCAATAAAGTCTCCTGAATGTTATCTCTATAGAATCTACTGTCTTATTTCTTTAATCCTTGATTCGATGTTGATTATTATTGGCTATGATTTACCCCTTCATGCATATTGATTTATTTGCTTTAAATATTATTCGATGACATTTTAAATCAAATAATTTGGCTCCGTCTATGGGGATTTCCTAGCGAAAACTCTAAGTTCCTCCCGAATCAAAGGAAAAGCATCAAGAGGATAGCTAGATCCAAACCAGAATTGACGGAAACGCGCCAAACAGAAAAGATGGAGAAGCCGTCCCTCACTGTATCTCCCACTCATCTTCCCTGCCGCATCAGGCCAAAAACCGGCGTAAAGCACCGCAAACGAGACATCAAAAATGAACCTGGAACAATTTGAATGTCATGACCAAGAAGATGAGCGTAACGCGAACGCAACACATGATACATGCTAAGTGCCTTCGCCATCAAAATAGTACGGTTCGACCTCGCTCGAACTAGGACTCTGGCTAAGTGCCTTTACCATCAAAACAGTATAGTTCGACCTCGCTCAAATTGGGACTTAGGATAAGTGCCTTCGCCATCAAAACAGTACAGTTCGACCTCGCTCGAACTGTGACTCAGGCTAAGTGTCTTCGCCATCAAAACAGTACAGTTCGACCTCGCTCGAACGAGGACTCAAACTAAGTGCCTTCCCCATCAAAACAGTACAGTTCGACCTCGATCGAATTGGGACTCAGTTTAAGTGCCTTCACCATCGAAAGACCGAATGGCCTAATCCTATTCTCTCTTGGTTTCCAATCCTATTTGAAATTGGATTCGGTTTATTCCTATTTTGAGTGGGTTTTGGCTTTAAGAGAAAGTACTACTCATGATCTATAAATAGGACAAACTTGGAGAATTATTCTATGCTCATTGATACAAGTCTTTGAAAGACTGAAGTACACAAGAGTGAGTTTTGAGAGAGCTTTCATCAAGAGAGAAGAGAGAAGAAAAGTATTTGTGTTTGCTGTAGATTTTATTCTGATCAACCAAATTTAAATTACGTTTATGATACGATAACCGTTGGATCGGGCCAAAATTTTGAGTGGGTGTTTGTAACATCTCGTTGTTGGATTTGAACGGTAGAGATCAGATTTGGAGGCTCGTAGAATCTGATTTCGAGCCTCGAACATCAGCTTCATTTAGTGGATTATACTCTTTCTTCAATTGATTAGTTGTTGCTCTTGTTGCTATTGTTGCTCCGTGTTTGGCCCTTGTTGTGTAGCAAATTTGAAAAACTTTTGTAATCCACTTATTGTTATAGTAGAGTTTTTTGGATCTTTGTGATTCCGTGGTTTTTACCATCGATTTGAAGGGTTTTCCACGTTAGAATTTGGTGCTCTTTATCTTCTTTTTTTCGGGTTTGCCTCTTTCTCGTTATAACAGGCTTCATCACTTGGAGGGATACTGGACGTGACGTTTATTCCCTAGCGAATATGAATCAGACGAGGTCAGGTCCTTTAGTTACTCATGTAAAGTAATTGGGACGGGGTCGTGGCCATCGTGACTGAGAGGTCAGATTTTGACCAATACAATTAATTCCTCTGTCCGTCGAGGTCGTGCCTTGCCGACCTCGACGGGCAAATCATGTTCGCGATGCCATCACATTGAGTCTGATATACTTTACCCCTTAAGTGTATCATGAGTCCTTAGAACGGCCTAGGGAAGGGGAATCTCTCTGATTCCCTTGTACTGTTACGATGATATCGAAGCTGCCACATCGGTTGATAAACAGAGCGTCATTTCGTGCAATCAGTCATACTGACACGCTGCTAAGAAACCAAATCATTTTGTGGACTAGGGGTGTGCATTCAAATTGGTTTATCGATAAATCGAATCGATTATTTGTTATCGATGCATCGATAAATGAAACCAAAAAAATCGAAATCTTATTGAAACGATAACGATAAGCATATACACAAATCGATAATCGATAAGTAATTATCGATAAAGGTCAAAATCGAATCGATAAATCAAATGCACACCCCTAATTATTTCATCTACCACATTTAAGGAATGATCATATTTAAAGCTAAAGGGAATGAAGTTCAAATTAATGAAGAATAGAATTGGCAGTGATGATGTATTTTTATTTTTGTTAATATCGTTGGAGTGTTGGTGGCATATATTTGATCCCTTACTTTAGTTTCTTTGCATGTCTATTGACACAATTTTTATGTTATAAACATTGTTTATCTTATTTTAGCTTTTTTTTGTCCATATTAGTAAGGCGTGTTTATAGCGATATACTTTCCGTGAAATCCCGCAAATTTTCTTATTGGTGTAATCGATAATCGAATCGATAAGCCCCCAAAATTAATAAATCGAAATCGAAACCTTATTGAAACGATAATGATAATTATATGTACAAATCGATAATCGATAAGTAATTATCGATAAGAGTCAAAATCGAATCGACAAATTGAATGAACATCCCTATTATGGACCAGTGGCGGAAGTAGGTGGAAGAAAGGGATTTGATTATTTGGAAAAGGGTCAAATATACCCTTATACTATTGAAAAATGTTTAATATTAGCCTCCGTTATACTATTAGTCCAAATATATCCCTAACGTCATACTATGGATCCAAATATATCCCCGACATCATAAAAATAGTACAAACCTATCCTTCCTCCGTTAACTGCCTCCCCTATGAATACATTTTATTGCTAAATCACCATTTCTCCCTGTTTGAACTGCAAGTTCAATTACTTTAAAGTTCTAACATTATTTAGAAGAATTCACTGCCTCTACTTCCTCTTGTTGCTTCTTTGGCCGATCCTGGAGTTGTACGTACCTTCACTTGACCTTAAAATTTTGCGTTTTATTGTGAATTTCCTTGTGTTGTTTGAATTTATAAGACATATTTAGGAAAAATTTAGTAGCACTTTTATTTTAACATAAAACATAAAGAGAAAAAAAAGGTAGCCTTCCAGAAATGTGGTTGAAGAGGAAGAAAAAAAAAAATTAACTCTCGTGTCTAGGTTATTTTTCTTTCTCACCATGGTCAATATTGAAACCTTAAACTAGTTTGCTCGTATCTTTGCTTAGTAATAAAACAAAATGTATTTTCGTTCGTATAAGCATGATTTGAATAGCAAAATTAGAATTTTCTCGGTTCACATTGTTTCATATTATCTTTAGTTGTTAGCATTTCTTTTGATATAATTTGTTTGTATATCCGTGATCTGCGATTCTTCTTCAAATGAACTGGAAAGAAAGGTTATGAGGAAGGGATGAAAATGGGAGTATAATGGTGAGGTGACAATGAAATATTGTCAGAGGGAGACAATTAACGGAGGAAGGGTAGGTTTGTACCACTTTTATGATGTTAGGGATATATTTGTACTGATTATATAACGTTAGGGATATAGTTGGACTGATAGTATAATGAAGGACAATATTAAACTTTTTTCAATAGTATATGGACATATTTGACCATTTTTCGTTAATTATTTGATCCATTTCTGCTTTCATTGTGCCGCTAATTTTGAAACCTCCGAAGGTAGCATGCAAAGAACCAAACTAGCATGAAATGAATTTGGAAATGGATCTTCAAGTAAAACGCATTATAATATAATATTTTATTGTATTATAAATGCATTTTACATTAAAAATAATTTTTTAATAAAAATATAGTATTATACTAGTATATTTTTTTAATGGCTAACTTTCTGTTAAACTAAAACACAGTATAATACTATGTTTTAGTCAGAAATATAACTTCTTTAATTTTTTTAACGGTATAAAGGTATTGTGAGTCCAAAATATCATTATTTAGATTTCGGACTCTGTTATGCAGTAGCTAATAAATCACATTTAAACGATGATAAATCAGACAACAGAAGTGAAATATATCAAAAGATATACAATATTTAATGCGATTTAATCAATTGACATATGTTCACCGATGGACATAAAGATTCTACTATATGAAAGAGTATAAAATATCAAGAGAATAATCTCACAAAGAGGCGAACACAAGTGATATACTAATATTTGTCCCGAAAAGTTCCCCCCTAAATAAGAGTCTCATATGCATCATGACTACATTGTGAATGCTAGTGAATGAAAAGAAAGAATCCTCATTTTATAGAAGTCAAAACTTTTTCCTTCAAAAAAAGGAATTAACCAAATATGAGGAATTTATAATTTCTTCTCCAATAAAAAAACTCAATTATCGTAAATATGTTATATATTTTCTTCAACGAATTGAAAAATCATATGGCAAAAAAATCAGGACACCTAACATTGATGACCCATTTATTACACGAGCGTCGAGCAACACATTGTTTATGTGCTAACATGACTGACAACTAAAATAACCATTCATAAAATTTATTACACGAGCGTCGAGCAACACATTCATAAAATAACACATTGTTTATGAATTTTAAATTAATTCATAAAATTTAAATGTTGGACCCGCATGTATCTAATTTAATTTTGAATACCAAATGATTAAACAAATCGCACAACACTATCAGAAAAAAGAAGATAATATTCTGATCATCAAAATGCTGAAGAATAACTTTTCTATATAAAGCACATATCATTTCCAGTTACCATACCATATCCTCTTTTCATTGTTTTGGAGTTTCATTTGTTCCTTCAATTGACAAATCTGCAACAATGGCAATTGCTGAACAGAAGGAGAAGCCGCACGTTGCGTTTCTCCCAAGCCCTGGCATGGGACACATCATCCCACTCTTTGAGTTCGCCAAACGCCTAGTCATCAACCACGGCTTCCACGTCAGCTTCTTCGTCATCACTACCGGAGCTTCCGCCGCACAAAATGAACTTTTTCGATCAGATAACCTCCCCACCGGTTTCCATGCCGTCGAAATCCCGCCGGTGGAAAACATCTCTTCATTATTCACCGACGATATGAGAGTAGTCACCCGCCTCTCTATTATAGTCCGCGAATCACTCAAACAATACCTTTCCTCACTTCTAATAACACATCGCCCAAAAGCTTTGATCATTGATTTGTTCTGTACTGACGTTTTTGAGATTTGCAAAGAGATTTCAATTCCTGTTTACTCTTTCTTCACTGCCTCTACTCTTTTGATGGCTTTCTCTTTGTATCTTCCGACGCTAGACCGGGAAGTCAACGGCGAGTTCGTTGACCTTCCCCAACCTATTCAAACTCCTGGATGCAATCCAATATGCCCTCACGACCTCTTAGACCAGGTAAACTTAGCCTCCTATGTGAAAATTATTAAAAATTTAACGAATATTAAATGAATTTAAGTTATATATAAGGTGCAATTTTTTTTACGAACTGACTATAACACGTTACTATGTATTACTATATTAAGGTTTATCTCATTAAGATCTTGAAGGAGGGCTTTGGCAAGACTTGTAAAGTTATTGTTGGTAAGATCAGTAGGGGATCTAAAGTGTAGCTATGGATTTTCGGGAACTCATTGCATTTTATGTTGACCCTATATTTCTATTAAAAATCCACTAAATATTTATAAATCTCTAACCGTGAACCTAGTTATTATTGTATATTAATTTGAGAATATGAAAGGAACTCATATACTTTAAATCCTGAATCCGTCATTTCTGGGTAAAATTATGTACAATAGACGTTCGTGGTCTGCCCTTTTATCTCCTTAGGACTCTTATGAAAAGTTATCCTGTAGATTAACTTAATATATTTGATAGTGTATAACACTTGCATCAATACTCTACAAAACTTAATATGAATTCCTAATTTCAAATGTATGATAAATGTAACGGATAAAAAGTTTTAAATTCTGAATTTTTCTTTACAGGTAAAAGACAGGAAAAACGATGAGTACAAATGGTATTTACTTCACGTCAGCAGATTACCATTAGCCGCCAGAATATTTGTCAACAGTTGGGATGATCTTGAACCAGTGACCCTTCAAGCTCTTAAAGAAAATTCATTTTTCCAAAATATACCTATTCCGCTTGTTCATACGATAGGCCCATTGATCAAACAAGATGAAGTCATTACAGAAAAGGATGCTGAGATTTTGACGTGGTTGGATAATCAGCCGCCTGATTCTGTTCTCTTTGTGGTGTTTGGTAGTGGCGGCACCTTGACAAGTGAACAACTTACTGAGTTAGCATGGGGTCTTGAAATGAGTCATCAAAGGTTATTATTTCATTTATTTTTATTTTATATTAGAAAATAGAGTTTAACTTGAGTATAAATATATTATCATATCTTTTTTACTTGTTGCACTAAGCTATCTTTTTTTTTAAACTATAAGTCAATGTTCACTAAATAAATAGGGAGGAAGTAAAAGGAAAATGGCCGAAAAAATAAATTCCCTCATGAGATTTTATTTTCTGGGCGGGTTAGTGATTTGGTCGGATAAATTAGAAAAATGGGTATTTTCGGGGGTATTTTTGAACCATAGATGGAGAATTTTTATATAGTATTTAGCTATGACCAATAGTTCAACTGTGATTTTGGCCATTTCTCATTTATTTATAGCCCGCTTAGCCAAGCTGATTAATTAACCAAACACAAACTGATTCTCACCAACCTAAAATTTGTTTTTCATTTCTTTGTTTGCTTTCAATAGGTTCATCTTTGTGGCCCGTAAGCCAAGTGATGCAAGTGCCTCGACAACATTTTTCAATGTGGGCAGCGATGAAAATGATCCATTGATGTACTTGCCCGAAGGATTTGCGAAGAAAACTGAAGGAAGGGGTTTGGTAGTGCCTTCTTGGGCTCCACAAGAAGCAATTCTGAATCACCCATCTACCGGAGCATTTTTTTCACATTGTGGATGGAATTCGACTTTAGAGAGCGTAGTCCACGACGTGCCAATTATTGCATGGCCCCTTTACGCGGAGCAGAGGATGAACGCCACCTTTTTGGCGGAGGAGGTCGGTGTGACAATAAAATTTTCAGTAGTTCCCGGCGAAGAGCTTATAAGCCGAAAAGAGATTGAAACGATGGTGAGAATTGTAATGGACGGGGAGAAAGGCATGGCTATGAGACGTAGAGCACAAGAGCTCAAAGAAAGTGCGAAAACTGCACTTAACAATGGGGGCTCCTCTGATGATTCGCTTTGTCATGTTGTTCAGTTTTGGAAATCTGATCAGTCATTGTGTAGCTGAAAAAAAGGCTTGTGTAAAATTATTTTGATTGTTTTGGTACTTCTACGTGTTTTTAATAGTTAATCAAATGAATAAAATCTATGATGCTTCTTTTAAATAGATGGCATAACGGCTGACGACTTAGCCCTTCATCTCATTATCTATCATAACTTTAAAAATAATTGTCAAATTATTTATTATTTCGAGAAGTTCAAAAGTAAACTAATTCTTTTTTTCCTATTCTACACTTAATATTAATTGTTCTTGAAGACTACAAATACCTTAATTATGTATAAATATTAAATGAAGATAGATTATATTTTAAGATCTAAATAAGGGTAAATTAGTAAAAAGTTATTCCTATCAATTATTTTATTAAGGGACGTGTACAAAAGAATAGATAATTTGTGAGGGGTGGAGTACAAGTTTAGGAGGCAATTAAGTCATACTGTCATGACAAAAATGTTCATAATTTCTAGGTACAACTTTATTTTCAAGTAATAACATATGTGTATAGGTCAAAATTTATCTTCAGAATATCTAAAACTAGATAGTACTAGGGGAAGAGTTCCCAAATTGTCGTTTATCGAAATGGCCAAAAATCGGCAAAGTCTGTGGTCAAAGAGTCAAT